>VZTQ01003406.1:287278-339902 GCA_013400755.1 Pelecanoides urinatrix
GGGGGAGGAAAAAAGTAAGGAGGGGGGGAGGGGGGAAAGGCCAGTGTGTGCAGAGCTGGAGCAGGACCGTGTTTGGGAGCTCTGCTTACGGGAAGGCTGCCTCCAGAAACGCACCGGGCAGCAGAGGTAACACAACCTATGCGCTATATGGCTTATATTAAGCTGACGTAAGCAGGCAGCCCCGCTTGTTCAAGGGCTGCCGAACAGGGAAGTAACTAGAAGTCACTCTTCACAATCCTGGGTTTCATTTTGAGTAGAGGTTGGTGTAAGCAGGACTGTGGCTGGTTTCCCAGGGTACCCTGAACAATTTGCATTATTCTGCCAAAATATGGGTGTATTTTCTAAGTGGGGCTTAATATAGAAAATAGTTTTGTTATGTTCTTAGGTCATCTCACGTCTTTTATATCAGGCTAATTATAGAGGGAACAATTCTGAGTGTTATGCCAAAATGCAAAGAATTTAATGTCTAGAGTATGGCTTGGCTGAAGATTTCAAGACTACGAGGATCCCTATGGACACATTTTGTGTATTCAAAAGCCGGAGATGTGTTGATGATGTAAAATTTTGTTATATCAGTCGCAGGGGGTCATACGGTTATAAAGATATATGATCAAGTTATCTTCTTTAAAATACTGGTCAACATAATTACTTCAAGACTTAGATTTATATACAAAATCGATATCTGGTTAAAAGAAACCTTCTTTCTGCAAGTTTTTTACTACTTGTAGCTTTCTCTAAAGCTTGGGGCCTACTTCTGCTCAAAACTTTTTTGAGTGTGTGCAGTCTTGTCTTTATTACTATTTTCTTCTGGAAGTCATGCAGAGAATGATGAAGTGGGACTTGGGAGGGAAGGACAGAAGTGCCTGAACAGAGAGGAGAGATACTGGTATTTGATAATTTATATAGTTCAGCAAGGAGGGAAATCCTGTAAGGTCAAGGTAGACCAAGGGGAAAAATAGGTGGGGATATACCATATCCCTTAGTCCTCATAGGAGTTCCTGTACCAGCTGCTGTATTTTGATTCAAGGGAGATGGTGTGACCCCCAGACAGGGCAGGAAAATTGCTGCTGTCAGCCCACCTCATCAATAACAAATAGGAATCATAACAATATGCATTTTTTACTCCAAATTCAATGAAATGCTTTATTGTCAGAGTATAATTGCTTCCTAATCGCTTCAGGTAAGCATCAAAATCCCCGCTGCCGCCAAAGGCAGGCGGAAGGATCAGCTCAGAATATTCCCAACCCTGAGAATGTTTTCAAATGATACAGGGAAATAAGAAGAGTCGCATTTTATTTTAATAAGACTTGAAAAAAATGTGAATCAAGAATCTATTTTGCAATCCTTTTTCAACAGCGAGTGAGTAATAACCTTTTGAAATTGTTGCATTTGATTGCTTCCAGTGTGCTAGTGGTAAGCCAGAAAGCAAATTACTTCTTTATCAGCTCGGGTGTACAAAGATTTCTTCTGCAATAGGTTTTCCACTAGTAACTTTTCACTTTAGGTAAGTTAGGGAAAAGCCTTCAATTATATCTTCCTTGCATCAGACTACAAAGTTGACATGATTCGTTGTTTGCTATCCAGAGTAAAACGATACTGTATTTCTGAGGTTACTAACCAAATGTGTCCCGAACCAATTGCAAAGTTCAAGTCCTGTGTACAGAAAACAGCTTTTCTAAGAAATTTAGCACGAGAAACAGATGTAGAACTCGCCGCAAACAAATAAAATGACTTGGTAAGACTAAGAAAGGTCCGTGGGTGTGCTGCAGCAGGAGCACTAACAAACCCGCTAATTAACCCTGCAGGTATTTCTGGAAACCCATTTTTAGCAGCTTATGTGTTTCCAAAGCATTCACCTCTTGGCCCGAGGTTTTCACTGCTTGGCCTATAATTGAAAGTAAAGGTATTTGGAGAAAAAAGAAAATAGTTTCTTCTCAGCAGCTGAGGAGCAAGTAGCAAGAAGTTTTTACACGAAACAACTTCTCTTGCATATTTAATGGATGTCTATCCCGGGCTACTCTCAGTGGGAAACGCAAAACTCGGCACGTTTACACACGGCTTACACAGCCTTCCAGGGGTGAACTGCGCTGCTTGACTCAGAGAAAAAAAGAGGTTGGGGAAGCCTATTTCTTCTGGGTGTGATGCAATAAATATTACACATAAAAACTTCATTTTCATAAGGGAAGCTTTTTCTAAAGCCTTGAGGTTTGGTACATCTGGCCAGAATCCTGCCAGCCCACAAAGCTTTTTTGGAAACTGTTTTGCTTTGTAGTAATTGAGTAGCTATGTAGAACAATTTATAGGATTGGGACTTGCAAAAATATGTCACTGAGGAAGGGTCTTGTAGTCATGAATAATGATATGGTTTCACACTGATGAGTGGGCTGGGGTCAGCACAGGATCCTCTGCTAGGAATATGTTTCTCTTGGTGGAAACTCCACTGGATTCATCCCGTGGAGGGATGTGGCTGAGAGCTGTGCTGGGGAAAGGGGCTGCCCTGACGCCGAATTGCCGACGAGTAATTCAAATGCCCACTCCTCCCGGGTGTCAGAGTTACAACAGTGTTCTCTTAAACATAGTCCTTGGATGCTAAGTTACCTCTGGTGACCATAATACTAAAATTTATTTAAAAACCATGTTGGAAATTGTTAAGTTTTATGGGAACTCACAAAGTCGTGCTGTTGCCTTGTGTAGCTATTTTTTCCTCCAAGCGTCAAAAATGTTACTGCTTAGCAGATGCGATGAATTAGAGCTGCCCTCCCTCTGTACTGGCCTGGATGACATCTGAAATTTGATTAGGTGCCATTCCACATCTGAAAGTTAAACAAAAGCCTTTCAGCAACACAATATTTTGCCAATTAAAATGCCTAACCCATTTTTCCCCTGCACTCAACAGAAGCGCCTTTATGCTCAGGTTACATTTGGTTTCCCCTAGGACATGTTTGGCTGGCTGAGTTTTCTAGGATGGGAAGTGTATTCAAAAAAAGTCCGTGGCAATGAAAGTCACTGTTCAGGGAAATAATCATCCTCCAGACCGAGATGGGGCTTCTCACGCTGCTGGGAAGCAGGGACTGGCCGGTGGCCATCAGCGGGCAGCAGCGGGTTGCAGAAAATCAGAGGTGATGGTCCAGGCGGTGCATCCAGGTTGCGAGAGACCCGTGGCTTTTCCATCCTGAAATCTCGCTTGTAATGTGTGTGGCTGTGGCCAAGCTTGAGCGAGCAGCGTTCAGTCATCTGCAAAGGGGCTTGGAAGGAGGGAAGAGACAGATTTTGCTGACAAGACTGCAAAGCAGTCCCAGCAGAGGGACAAGAAGAGTGTTGCCCATCTGCCTCTGAAACGTCACGTTATCTCTCAACCCAGAAAGGACCATTCTCTTTCTTGCGCGGTGCTGAACAGCTGAGTTTGAGCGGGTTCATCAATTTTCTGGACGTTGTCAGAACTGCTTCTTTTTTTTTTTTTTTTTGCTGCTTTGCAGCAAAGATCCCCAAAGATCACTGCACAACGGATGGCATCCTGATACTGTCACAACTGCATGAGCTAGCTCCAGGTTTTTCTAAAGCATACCCTCTTTTAAGGACCAGCTCAGCTGCCTCCAGAACACTGACCTTCCCCACGGAGAAGGGAGAGCAAAGCTGTATCTGCAGGATACAGGCAATACCGAGCAGGACCACGGTTGCAGGACTGACCTGATGAGATCTGAAATGGCCAAATCCATTTCAGTTACATTTCTATCCAACTAGTATTATTTTTTAAATTATTATTTGTATTCATTTATTACATGACAATTTCACCTCCTCTACATCTGTTTCGGGCAGATGTGTTAAGAGTTGAGCAATGAAGTAGATTTGTCTGAAATTTCTGCTTCCTTTAACAAAAGAATCTCCTGGGAAGCAGGAGGTACCTGCCCAACATCTCCTGAAGGCAGGACAGCGAATATGCCCATGGCTCCTACCCCGCTGCTCTGGCACACACAGCAGGTTTCACTGGCTGGGGCATGTCCACGATGAAGTTCCTGTTGATCTGAAGGAGCAGCTCTGAGCTATATTGTGTGGCTAATGTTCTCCATGACGGGTGCAGAAGTATCCCAGAAAAGTGAGACTGGAAGGGGCTTCACAAGACTAGCTAATCCATTACTCTACCCCAAAGCATCATAGAGAAAGTATTTCTCTAGTATACAGAAATTGCCTATAATGGTGATTCCGATATCCTTTTATCAGGCAACCTATTCCAGCATTAATTTCTTTTCCTTTACTTCTTTTTTTTTCTTTAAATGTCCCTTGGTGAATTTGGAAAGATATATATAGTCCTGCGTGGAGAACAGTTTATTCTCGCTATCCTTGCACTTTTTTGCCTTTTTGGAAACTGATATGTTTCCATTCAGTTGTCTGTTCTTGAGTTGCTGCTTGTTCCATCTGGCTCTGTAGGCTGTGTTTCCTAGCCAGTTTTGGTAGCTTTTCGCAGGACTTTCTCCATCCACTCCGTATCTTCAGTAAAGTGTGATGCCCAAAATGGAGTACGGTGTTCCAGATGATGCCACCTCAATGATAAATAGAGAAGAAATATCTTTATCAGTTGTTCCACTGTACTCCTTGTTTTGACATCGCTTTACCTTTTTCTAATAAAAAGCTGTAACCATTTAAAGTTACCAGGCTGGGGCTGGGGCGAGGAGTTCACGTTTTCACTTGGCTGTCAGTGAATAAGCAGAAAGGCAAAAGGCTAAAAATGGGAGTTTTGTGGCGTCTGAGCAGAGGAGCAGATGGATGGCTGCTATGGTTTCAATTAGGTCGAGTTCAAGGGAAACCTAATTAACAGCCAATTACAGCAGTTGAGACTGGTAGTAATGCTGTATCAACAAAAATATTATTTTTTTTAAAAAGAGGTAATTTTCTGCTACTGTAGACCAGTAGAGGAAACACAGAAGAGCTGACGGAGGGCATTTGGTATATTTTACCATGAAACTCGTAGTGCTAAATCTAATTATAATATATGCGTGTTATCAGCGATGGTGAGACTGAGGAGCCAGGAGGAGGTTGCTCTTAATGCAGAGCGCTGTGTCACTGCTGCTGCTGTGGGCAGGAACTCTGCAGAAGCAATGTGGTAATTCCGATTCAGCAGTCTTCCAAAGAATTTGTCAGGTTTTTTTAGACTGCTGTCTTATTTTGTGGACACAATTAGGAAAAATAATCCAAGTGGATTTTAAAAATGGATTATTATTTTAACTGCATTTTGAATTGTGGACAACCAGACACTTAGAATTCAAGGGGTCTTATATTGGCTTTAGGAATAAATTAAGCTAAACTGAAATAAGGCTACATTAATTCTGAATGTCTGAAAAGCCTCATAAATGTTAAGGCAGTTTTAACTAATCCCCTTTAACTTATATTTTTAGTTAATTTGGATTATGTCTCAGTGTCCCTGTGCTGGCAAACCCTGATATCAAAAACCATGTTAAAATTAGCTTCTCGGTAGAGGTAAACCAGAATATTGTTGTGCGTTTGAATGGAACAGTACCACATTATATAGCACTGAGGTTTTTGCTTTGCTAAAATCTAGAGGGCTTTCCCTCTTGCTGGGATTGTGACAAGACAAATATTTGTTCTTTGGATGTCTACTTTTCCTTTAATTGTTTACAAAGTATTTCTAATGAATGAGTTTGGGGGGGGCTGATCTACAAATTTTTTTTCTCTGGACTAAGCCTTACATTTTGCAGGTGATATTCAAAACTATCTTTTTACTGGGGCATTGAACATTGATTTATTTACAAATATGCCATATACATTCAACCATAGGGTTGTGAACTGATATAAAATGGGTTAAGTTGGTAATAAAAACAGCAGAAACAGGGAGATGGTAATTGTTCCTCTCGATTCACATCATATTCTAAGTTAATATTCCTCATGCAGGTGGGAAAGCGAGCATTGGAAGGATAATCAAAAATACTTTGGATCCAGCAATAAGACAACTGAATCTGGAAATGTTTTGTCTGTTTTTAGAAAGCTATTGACTCTATCGAATAAAATAGCAAGACTGTTGTTGCTATGATGATGGCTGTATGAGACACACAGAGGTAAATATTTAGCTCGTGATGAGTAACTGGAGCCATTTATAGGCCTGATCATAAATTCTGAGCCACTGTGCTGAAATGCATTACTACTCATTTCCATTTCATGTAAGTTAAAGATAGTTAAAAGATTTTTCAATTTTTTTTTCATACATCTAAAAATTCTGCTGCTAGGATTGCGATTATTTTTGTGTGTCACATTCCAGCGTAGAGCAACTCTTTGCAGCTTAGTTACTGTAAAAATCCCTGGAAATAGAAGCTTAATTGAGACGCTGATACTCTCTTAATTGAAGAAGCACTTATAGGTAAAATTATTTTATCTATTTTTTTTTTTTAGGAATTATTATTTCATTTTTTACAGAGCTCAAATAACCGCCATTTAGTGTCTCCTTGTATTCTAACAATTTGCTAGTGGCTTGCTTAGAGCTTCCCAGCTTTCCGTGTCAAGTCTGTGTACAATTACTGTCATTTGAAGGATGTAAATGCTGATGCAGTTGTTCAGACAGCAATTAAATAGCTATTTAGGCTTCTTAAAATATGCTTACATTTTTGCATAATTCCACTTAGCAATATATGAAATTACACCATAGGACTCCCGAGCACTATTCTGTACGAAAGCACGCTGACGCCGCCCTGATGCCGTGGGCTGATTCACCCCTCCCATCATCCCCCCACCCCTGTGGGTCCTCTTTCCCACCTCAGCATCTAAAGCCAATGCTCTTCCAGCCCTTTCTGCTGCTCCATGGCAAGCCACACTTCCAGCTTTTGTCCCCTAAAACCTAGATCAGTATGCTTTTATTTTTTTTTTTTTTTCCTGGTAAAATTTGTATTTGGATTATGTTGAAGGAGAAGTCTTGCGTGGTGAGCGTGCCAGGGGAAAGCAAATGCTTCTACATGCGACTGCAGCACTTTCAAAACGAGGGAGTATCTATTTGTACGATAACCTGCTATCTGTAACTTTTTTGTTTGCTTGACAAACAAAATGGGAAAAGCTAAAGGAAAAGAAAACACCTGTTTTATTCTGTGAAGATAAATATTTAAACCTTAATAACTAAATGGAAACAGAATTTAAAGGTGTTCCTTCTTTAGATATTATTTCACAGGAAAAAAAAGTTAAAATGTGATGTGCAGTTCATAATATCTTCCTAGAAATTATCTTACTTTCTTGCCAATACAAATGGAGTATTAAATGACCAGTCTGGAAACACCTTTGTCCTATTTCATTCTCTAAACAAAGAAATAATATTACAATTTAAATTAAATGTGTATATATAGCATTAAGATAAAAGAAATGTAATTAGAGGCTATTATACTTAGCTTTTTTCTTTGTCATCCTATTCAGTGCATTCCATTGTATTCCATATATACATGTATTTTTTAATCCTATCTTCTCTAGTAAAAGTAGTTTGCTTCATGTACAAAACTTCATAAATTATATATCTTGAGAAGCAGTTACTCTGCAAACACTTTCAAGCATGAATCAGATAAAGTGGTGTGGCAGTAAGTCACAAAAAGCTTGAGAAAAGATCAGCTGGTGTCGATGCAGAGGGTTCAGGATGGTTTTGTGTGCTAGTGCTGGTTCTGTGCCTGTTTGGAAAGAGGGCGATAGCATCCTGGATGGCATTTAATAGGTTTTGTCATTGTTTTGACATTGCTGTCAAAATTGTTTATTTATCAAATATGCCTAAGGCAGAGGAGTTCTGATGTGCGAAGGTCTCCCGGGAACAGATTTCAAGCGACGTAGGTATCGTGGGCTTGCTGGGCTCTGTGACAAAGTATGATCTATAGGTATGATCTTATCCATTTATATTTCTGTAGCTATGGTCAAGGTGATGGAATTAGCTCAGAAATATCTGTAACAGCTCATCAGGGATCTAAAGACCTTTGAGTTTAAGGATTTTTCAGTTCATTAAGAAATCAAAGTAAGTAAAAGGTAACTACTAAATAATCACTGACTTCTGAAGACAATTTGCCATCAAATTAGGTCTAATATTCAGAGGGAAGGACACTTGAACTCCTATAAAGGCACATTTGAGAGACATTTTTCCTCCCACGACAAACAGCACATGTTCTGCTTCCTCCCTGTAATATCAGCCTGATGCCCTAGAGGCTCTTGCCAATCTTCACACTTTAACTTTTGGGATAAATTGGGAAGCTTTTTTGTTTTCCCTCCTGTGTTTAATATGGAAGGGAGGCAAGGGAGTTTGAAGTTGTAAGAAGACTCCTATGGAAAGTGAGTGGGTTAGACTGACTCTCATTTATTCCTTTGAAAATCCACCTTATTCTCTCCAGTGGAAGACTTTGGATGGTCTGTTTGGAGCATGTCAAAGGTGCTCTGTTTTCCAGTGGTGACCAGGAGAAAAGAGACAATTTAGAGTCCTATTTTTGTAGCCCATGCTAAATTCGTAGCAAGTTCTGGATGAAGCTGTTTGACTTCAGCATGGTCTTGCGCATTCTCTTAAGGTGTGGTTCATACTTTAGGTGGTCCTGCTCCCTGTAGGAAAGTTCACTGGCTTGTGTTGAGGGATGTCCCATGAATCGTACCATGGAAGAGCCCATGGGCAGCTGAGGTGGTGATATCCTCCATCTCCATGGAGGAATCGTTTCCTGCAAGGGGGAAGCTGTGCGATGCGTGGGATGGCGCTTTGGATTGTGAAGCAGAGAGCCAAGCTGTGGGCGGTTCTTTTGTTTTCCTCTCCGAACATAAGTATAATATGGCCTCTTGAAATCAGCAGTCCAGCTGTTGACCCATATTCTCAGTAATGTATATGTAGCAGCATAAAGCCTTGTGTATTGAGATGATTATTTTATTTTGCAGATGTGAACATCATCAGTCATTTTCTCCTGGTACACGGGTGTTGTCAGAAATACTGAATTAGAGTGAAAATTGATCCCCTTTTTTCTTTTTTTTGGCAATTTTCCTAATTTCTTGTAAACTAACAGGATTTCAGTATCTTAAGGTAAATTCCTCTTCTTAGATAGCTACAGTTGCACTTATCTGAGTTACTGAGCTGTTACTGCCTGAACACAATTAAATGTCAGATAAAATAAGTGCCAGTATTTAATGGCATGAAATAAACTTAACTGTGGCTCAAGAATTTCTTGGTATTAATATTCTGGTTATAAGAGATTGAATTCAAATTCCCTTCTAATTCTGATCCCTGCAATTACTTTAATTTTCCAAGACATTTACTGGTTAGCAGTGAGGCACATTGAGTTAAAATAAATCAAGTTAAAAAAAAATTATTTTGATATTTATTGGATTTTAATGGTTTTTGTGCTCTTTTAATTTCTGTCTGTTTCCTGAAGTTATTAAAACAGTCAAATTATTTTTCCAGTCTGCAATACTATTGTGAGAAGATTTGTAATGACCGTTTTGAAATAATTATTTATATATGTTCATTTCTTAACGTCCCCATTGCTAATTCCCTAAAGCATTTGTATGTACTCTTTTACTATATTAGTCTTTCTCTGCGACAGTGCACATCAACTCAGATGGACTATTAATACTGATAGTTAATAACTTTCATTACTAAGTTCCCAGGAAAATAAGTCTCTGCTTCCTCATGTTTCCAGTCACATACTTAAAGCATTAATTCTTCCCAGGATAACAATGTTTTGTTTATTTTGGTATGCCCCTAATATAAATTTTAAAGAAAAAAGGTCATTTTCTAACAAGAAACAATGCAGTGGATTGCAGATAAGCAGGCAGGTACGTCTGGCACGACCATAGGACTGATTCTGGAAATGAGCTTGTGGGTGAGGTCATGGCCAAAGGGTTGGCTGCATCCATTCCATCTTGGAAATCATAAATTTTAAATCAGAAACATGAGAGGGAAGGGGAGGAAGAATATCAGGCTCTTTCAAAACATCTGATAGCATCCATACTCTGACTCAGAAAACTGGACTTTTAGACAACTTTAAAGAGAAATATTTAGACAATGTAAAAGTTTTCAAACTTCTAGAAATTAAGGGTTTTTTTCTCAGACTTTATTTCTGATAAATCCATGTTTTCTTGCAAACACGACTTCCAGCATTCCAGCCTCACTCCCTCTGCAGTTATTGCTGAACCCCACAGGACCATGTTGGCTGTGTCATTTGGTTTTTTGATCAGACTCTGCCCTGTCTGGATGGGACCCTGGCAGGTGCCTGCAGGGAACTATAACCAGTTGCCCCAGAGAGGGTCCAGAGAAACAAGACAGAAGAAAGATTTTTGAGGAATAATGAGAAAATAATATATATCTCTCTATCAATAACTTGTGTATCTTTCCACATTGATTTTAAATGGAGATATGGCCATGTGGGAACAGCCCTGCCGTGCTGCACGTGATGTAGAGTCGAGCCCATGTTAAATTCCCTGTGAGCGGTGTTGGTCCTGTCTGCCCAGGAGTACGTATTCCAGATAGCCTTTGTTTCTTCTCCCTTATCTATCTGTCACCGTAGAAAGTTATATACTTATTTGGGGATAATCCTTGTGTTTGCTTAAGGAAAATGCCTCGCTGTGTCTGAGCATTTCAAGTGCGACTTGGCAGCTTGTCTCCATTTAACCCTGGGACCCAACTATTTTTAGCTGCACCTATTTCCATGGTTGTGTCATGTTTCTTTGAAACTGTAAAATCCTGTACAGTTACGTTAGATTGAAATTCCCCCATTTCTAAAGTATCCCCATATATACAGCGAGGCCAAGAAATACTCCTGTCTTCAGGTTTTATCTCTCCGGATTATTCCACATGGATGCTCTGTGCTTCCCATGCGCACTGGAGCTTTGATCTCAAAAACCAAAGTTGTCCCATGTTAGCAATCGTTTGCAGAGCTGGATACCCGTTACTGTTAGATCTTGAAACTACGTTGGGATTAGCTTTAAAGTTGAAGGTTTGCTTCCTCATCAGCACCCCCACTTTTTTCTGCCCTTAGAAACCCAATCCAGTAAGTAATCTGTATTTTAAACCTGGGAATAAAACTCTAAATAAAACTAAGTAAATGTAAGATGGTTTATCATAAATTATATTTAATCACTCTGGGTAAAGCTATGAAATAGAGTATTAAGCTTATTGGAAAAGTCAATGTAATTCTGAATTTTATTTGCACCAATTTCTGTGCCTCTGGCTCCTTGTAGCTGCAGAGCAAATGTGTCTTCTCTGAACTTGGTCCTTAATTTCAAAACCTTAACAAACAGACTGTTGATGTGTACCATTCTGGGATGCAATTCAATACCTAGTTTATTATATGTTACATTATCTTAATTATTAAATACTGTTTGAGGTGGGGCTGGGGGGAAGAACCCACAGGGATTTAGTTGTTACCCCTTTATTTAGTTATTACCACTTTTCTTGATATAATATTGGAATTTTCTTCTCAACCCAACTATCTCAACCCAACTATCTTTTCATTTCAATACTCGGAATTTTGTTCACCTAATGAACTTCATTAGTGAGTATGATTTAGCCTGAGTTTTATGTAGCTTATCCAGTTCTTTATATTCATCATTAGCTGCAATCCAAAACCGAAGCACATCAACCAACAGCCTCTAAAAATGCTGGAATGGACGTGTTTACAGATTTGTGAAAGATACTGAGCTGTTGATTACAGAACCATTTTTATGAGTGAGTAGGAAATGTTTCTGAAGAGATTATTTACAGTGAGGCTGATCAGACTGAGTTATATGCTGGATCTGTATGGCTTTTTTGTTTTCTCCAAGGGAAATCATAACAAAAGATGAGACTGAAAATAGGCATCTTGTCTGGCGTTTATAGATGTGTTACTATAAATAGTGGGACTTCTGTGGGCTTTTTGGATGTTAGTGAAATCAATCTTGTGATAATTATTCCACTCGAAAGAAGCTGGAACATCAGCTTAGTCTTTTTTTTTTTGCTATAATGACTAACCTTACTGATAGTACAATAATTGGAGATTATGAAAATTGTTCAGCATCTTCCATAAGCATATTAAATACCTAAAAGTGCAACAGTGATATAAGCTTAAATTTGATCTGTTCCCAACACTACTGCAGTTTTTCCCAAGGTGTGGGTCCTCCCGTGGCTCTACCACCAGGAATGTAAGACAGAGCAGTTCTTCATCACAATACAAGCAGCAGTCTTACCTCCCTGAGACAAAAACCGTCTTGACATTTTGGTTTGCTTTTGGAGAGAAATGGTGGGAGAGTGACTTTTTTTTAATGTACTTTACCCCATTTTACCAATACAGTTGCATCTTAATGTGCCCGGCTGTCCTGTAAATATGGTCTTAGTAAATGCTTTTAGGAGGGTACTCTGTTTACCTGTGGTCTTGAGTTTTGTGTGTCTTATGTGGTTTTTATACAAAATAATTATTAAAGTATAAGAAGCTTTTTTTTGGGAAAAAAACTCAATAGCCCTAGATCACGGTTTAGATCCATCTGCTCAATAACTTGGATATTAGTCTGAATTTAAATTCCCTACTTGACTTCCTCTCAGAAAGCTTGAATCCAAATCCTGTAAAATTTTGCATTGGTACTTTTTATCCAGTTTAGTTATAATTAATCACAAAGGCAATTGTAAGAGAAACTTGGAAAACAGAATACCAAACAGAATGCCACTGTAATTTTAGATGTATTTTTAATTTCCTCTGTCATTATCTAGAGTATTTTTTTCAATTTTGATCAAGTCACCTTCAGAAAAACAAAGCAATAAAGCTAACCTGAATTTTTTAGGTCTAGGAAAGGACTTGCGTATCATGCACATAAAAGCTTATGACTATTTGTTATTAAAAGGAAGATAGTTTTGAAAACTCCAGTTAAGTTCCTCCACTAATAACATGGGAAGAAGTTTTGTTTTCCTACTTAGCATCACTCTCGAGTGTGGTGCCTATGTTTAACAGAGATCACAAGCAGGAAGAAGAGACGTATTGTTAGCAGTGTTTAGCTGTATTATAGTATCATAGTTGTGCTTCAGGGGTCTGGAGGGTATTTGGACCTTCAATGTATGGGGCAGTTGTACAGGCACGTAATAAACTGGCTAAGATAATGGACTGAATAGAAACAAAATTGTCTTGTGGCTGTTTTGAATTCTGGAGGTCCCTCCTTGAACCAGTCTGGCAGATGCCACTTAAACATTTGTGTGCCTACCAGGATCAGTAATCACTGATTTTATGCTGGAGAAACTGTTAATCCATTTACGTGCTTTTTGTACATATAGATTCATATAGAGTGAAGGCTTCAGCATAAAGCTTTAAAATTACTTTTCTAACACCTTCATGGGAATTAAAATTATAGCATTTGAGTCCAACTCTATCTATAGACAAGGTATAAATAGGTTCCAGTGAGAAAATGATTTGTCACTAGCAATTATTAAAAAACTTTACAGTCAAATCCAAGACATAACCTTTTTCTTAACAACAGAGAGGAGTGAATTATTATTTTAGGTTTCATCTGGGTCATTTTCAAACATGAATAAAACATTTCCCTTGCACAAATCATTCGTCTCAATGAAACCTTATTGAAGGGTTGCAGAAATGACCAGCAAAGGTGAAGATGTTCATGCTGATTTCTTGGTGATGGAAAGCCTTTTTAGAAACAAGGGTAGAAAGCAAAATGTGAGGAGAAATACAACTACAGGGGAACAAAATGGAGTGCTTTACTCAGATGGCATCCTGACCAAATTAGTCAGGCTCTAAAGGCTTATTTTCAATAAAATGTGTTCACTCTGATATTAAGAGTGTCCTCATGAGGAATTCCTGCTGTGCATGACATCAGTCATAGACCAATCTTCTTGTTGTATTGAAATTGCTCTGTGAAAAGGTGATTTAAAGTCTACAGTGATTGTTACTGTATTATACGTAAGGGTACAGTGAAATGAGTAAAGCTTTATTGTCTGGATACTAGACTGCAAAATTCACATTACATTAAATCATGTCGCTCAGTCATAAATCAGAGACGTATGAACCGAAGATGAAGACACAGTTTCTTATTGCTGTTCTATTTGTGGCTGTGCTCATCCTACCTGTTTACAATTAGTACTGCTTAAAAATCAGCTGTGGCTGCTTGGGAAAAAAAAAAAATCACAAAAGCATCGGTAATTGAAAAAGAAACCTGTATGAGCAGTATTTTGGGATACCTGCTACAAGTATTTGTAAGTGGGCACTGTCTCAACAGAAATCATGGAGGAATAACTTGTAATTAGAAAATTTAACTGCAAAGCTCAATTCTGGACACATAGATTACTTGGTTTGCTGGGCATTTTTTTGGTAATAAATCAGAAAGTCAACTGTAACGTGACATAAAACCCCTCTTTGTATTTCATCAAACAATCCTAAACTTGTTAGTGATGTTTTCTGTTGGCTCAAATAAAATGAGTGAGGATATATTTAAGTCACCCAATTACCAAGTTTTGAAAAGAAGGAAATCTATATTATATCCCCGAACAAATGCTTAGAGAAAACACACAGACAAAAAGGACTCAGCTTGAATTTACAGTATTCAGTATGGCTGTTAGTTATCTGTATAATAGATAAAAATCTGAAAATAGCTTAAGTTTGGGAGATTATTGGGGGACATGTAAATACTAGCCCTGTTATGCTTCCTTTGATTTTCTGATACCATCTGTCTATGGCCACTGTTTGAGATGAAAGCTTGGGCCAGGTGGCTCTAAGTCTGAGCCTGTATGGCTCCTTTTTAATGTCCTTAGAAAGAAAACAAACCGAGAAAAATGAGTTTATGAAGGAAGATTTCAATTTTTTTTTCCTTTACATTTTAGGTTCCTGAAATATCTGATTAAAATTAAGGAGTCTACCTTTAGATCTTTATATACTTGTTCTTGTGGTCACCTTGATGTCCTTAAGCAGCACAGCAGTTTTCAGTAGCAGTGGTAGGAGCTATTGCATGTAAAAGTGGGGTCACACACCATACTGCAATAATGATTCACAAGGTCCACAAAATAAAAGATTAAAAAATCTTCCTGCTATTAATTTGAGTGATATTATTTCTGTGTATGTTATTCCATTTGGACTTTAGAGGGATTAATTTACTGTAAGTGTCTGAATCACAACAGAAATGCTGATCGTATTGAAATTACCTTAAATGACTTGGGAAAATGGGCTTTTTAGAGTTGAGATCCTCTGCTCCTTTTTTACTTCTGTGGAAGGTTTCGCTGCTTTGCAACACATTTTCTGTCCTTATAAAACTGTTCAAGTTGTACTTGATTTCTGGAGTTTCAGGAAGCCTTAATCCAGCTTGATCTGTATGGTTTTACACATTTGGCTACACCATGGTTTTGCAATTGGTATCTAAATGTCTGTTAAATGCAAGTTTGGGGCTACAGAGAAGGATATATGTAACTTTGGAACTTGCGAAAACATCTCAGGGATTTCTGGCAGGTAAAAAGTAATTTAGCGGTGCTCAATAAGCTCCCACAGCATAACTTTTTGATCCGTAGAAGTGGCCGAGATACTGATAGAATGAGTCAAGTGCCAACAGCGTGGTGGTTGTTCTGACACACAGACCAACCTGCACAACTCTCCCCGCCGACTTCTTGATGTGTGTTGCTGGATGCAGCAGCAAATGCTCCGACGCAGTGCGTTATTTAGGAACCGGATTAACAGAGGTGGAGTAAACTCCATGGGAATTGGCTGAATTGAAAACCTACCAATGGCAATAAGCTTTGGCCACGATTTTATCTGATTTTGCTAGCTATTACTCTAGAAACTTCCACAGTTGAAACAAAATATGGTAGCTGTCTGTCTTCAACAGATGAATTTTTGTTTTTACTCATGAATTTTCATACAAATATGTGTCAGTAGAGTTGACAGATGTATGGGATACTGGGATCTGCTGGCTATCCTTAGGCATTCTGTGATGGTGTAATGTAACAGGGAAGAGCTTAACATCAGCGTGGCTCAGCTGGCAAAATCAAATTAGTCTTACAACAGTAGTCTGAAATCTTAATTCAAACCCCTCATTCCAAAACCACGTTTTTGACATTTCCATTATTTCTTATGTCACCTAGTACATTTTGCTTAATTGCTGTGTGTATATATAGGCATTGCTCTGTAAAACCTGGACAACTGTAGTCCATAGCAGCCAATTAACACTACTTAGCAGCTGTTTAAAAGGATAATTGCCTGACATTAGCATCACCTAACATTATTTCTAATGCTAATTATGCCCAGTTTTCTCTTCCTAAACTCACCCAGCTCCAGGTGTGTTTCCAAACCAGGGACAGAAATATTTGTATGCATGCCAACTCTGGTCTGTGTGGATGTAGTTTGAGGATTTTGTGACTGCATTGGTAAATCAGAGCTGAATGTGCCTTGCTGAAGGATCATCTCAGAAGTGCATGACACGAATGCTTTCTGAAGGTAGATGTAATGGTGTTGCATGCTATCCGTTCCCTGTGGATTTTAGCATAGGATTGAAAAGTGAGAAGAAAACCAATCCACAAAAACTGTCACAGGTCAGCAGATAGCTAAATCTTTTGTTAAGATGTTTCTGGAAAATTGTTGCAACAGAGTAATTCTCACTTTTTCTTTTTTTAATCAACTTTACCCTGTAAGTTTATAGTCTTGTTCACTCAAGCCTTCTTGTCTTCACTGCGAGTTCACAACATGGAGAGCTTGTAAGATTACATCTTCTATCATTTTTTAAATCCAGCCTTTTGATGATTTCTGTGAATTCCAGAGGGTGGTTTTTGTAAAGAAATATTTTAGTTTTATTTGCTCCATAGCCACCTGCTAACAGCAGTCTAAACTTTTCCAATTTGTATAAATGACTTGTTCTTCAGCTTCTATACAGGTTTATATACCAAATACTGCAGCATAAATTACCCATTTAGAAAAGGTCTATTGAATGGTAACATTTTACATCCAATACCAAATTGAAATAACTGCCTTAAAGGAAAATGTCTAAAACAAACGATGGCCATCGAAAATAGAAATCATAGTTTCAAATAAAAATAGATAGACAGTCCTTCAGAAGCTGTGGTAAATGAATGGCTGATGAATAGATGGTTTAGTTGGTAAGTAGGAATTTATTAGCTTGTGTAGATTATGATGAAAGATATCTGAGAAAATAATTGGTCTCATTTTGCGGAAATAAGACAGTCCATTAAAACTGCTTCACATAATGATAAAAGGAATACTAAATTGTCTTTAAAATTCCAGTGATTTTTAGCACTTTATATACCAAAACCAGTCTAGAGAGAATAATTCAGAACATCAATAATATTTTATTGTATATGTGTATATATATATAGGTACCCATGGAAAGATACTCGTGCATGTACATGTACGTAGATAGCACGAGCCCCACCGTGCCGGGGCTCTGAGCCACTGGTGGCCCTTCATGAGGTTACAAGTGCAGGCACAATGTGGTAGCTAGATATCAGTAGTTGGTGTGGAGTATTTACAATTGATTTCAGGGGTGAAATCGCATTGATGAAAAGGGAAGTTGCCTTTTAAAACAGGGCCTAACAGATGTAACACACAGCCTTTGAACAGCTACATTTAAAAGCACAGAAAGAATTGCACGTGTTCTTTGAGACAGTAAAGCAGTACTGATATCACTAGTTAGGCCACATGCAAATAACATGTTTTCCTATGTGGCATTATAGATGCAAAAATAATTCAGAGCAAGATGTGAATAAAATGTTCTTCATTTTTAGGATAGAAATAGGTACTGATATCACTAGTTAGGCCACATGCAAATAACATGTTTTCCTATGTGGCATTATAGATGCAAAAATAATTCAGAGCAAGATGTGAATAAAATGTTCTTCATTTTTAGGATAGAAATAGGTGGAACTAACTAAGAACTGCTAACTAATGTGGAAGAGAGAAAAGATGGAGGGGAAATGCTTCATTGGCAGTAATTTTCAGTATTTTCTATAAGTTTGATGGAGACAGGAAAATACATTTTATCTTTTCAAACATACATGCTATTGCATATTTAGATCAATCATCTAAATATGCAGTTAACCAGGTATACAATTAATCAAAATCTTGAGAAATTAATAGAGTATCTTTATTTAATTTCATTAATAAGTTAGTGCCTCAACAGAATCTTTTATTGAAAGATTTTTTTTCCAATACTGACTTCAGAATTGGTTTCAAAATGAGAAATGATCTGCCATATGGAAGCGCTTCTGAAAATGTTGCTGTGTGTTCTTATGTGCATGAACACTGAAACCTCTGCATGTTGCATCTCCTGCAGTGATAAAGGAACATGAAACTATAAAGCCACACTGCCAGATACTCTAGTACAGAAAAATACACATGGGGAAAATCTGTGTGAGAAAATAGTAGGTGAAGTCCAAAATGTTACACATTTTTCTACGTATTTTTGCATTAATAAAATTATCTCATAATAAGACTCCATTCCCTTTCTCCACCAGGCAATGATATTTCATAAATAATTGCTCTTTTTTATTATTCTGTGGCAGAACGAGATTTAAAAAAAAAAAAGGGGGGGGGTGAGCGTTCTTTTAATATGGAAAAATCAATGCGTGGGTTTTCAAAGAGCTCAGTATTTGGATACCAAATTATCTTGACAGCAAGCATGCCTGTAAATGCAGAGTTCTAACCTCCTTCTTGACACTATGATTTATAAATCTTTGTGGTTTTCCATTTTGACAAAACAAAAGGGGTTTGTTGCCCTTCCAGTTTTCAAGTTCTACTGTGATTGGACAACCGATCTTTTTCATTCTTGGTGCCGGGGAGACTATCTGCTGTGGGCAAAATGAACTTTGAACAAAGTATAACTTCTTTGATAAGCATAATTTTGAAAAGCAAAGGATCCTGCAATTTGATGGCTTTTGAAGATTCTTCTTTGTCATCCTTGAAGTATTGCTTTCCTTGTATTTGATTTTGATGCTCATATTTTCAGAGCCCAGTCTCATCTTATACTTCCCCTCTGCTCCTCTCCTTACTAATATTGAGTGCTGGTAGGATTTCACAGGACCTTCTGTACATGAAATGCAGTGCAAATCTGATTCTTTCATCAAAAATAAGATTGAGTTTTGCCTTATCCTTCTTTTCCCTCCTTCTTGTAGATTTGCAGGTGAACATATTTCTTGCCTAGGTAAAGCTAGTAGAGAAATTGGAATGTTTTTATTTGTAATGAAAATCCAGATTAACACCACTGCAATGCCTAGCCACATCCATAATTTAAACAGTGAAGTAGGATGGAAATTATTTTTAGTTTTGCAGTAAACAGTACCATAAAATATATATGAAACTGAGAAGGGTAAAGTGTGCCTACATGAAAATACCCATATGTATGTGTAATGGCTTCCTGTAGATTGAGATAAATATACATAATTAATAAGAAATATTCCTAAACTTGAACAAAGATCACTGAGCTTACAGGGCATGTATGAGCCTGCTTACTAGCTAGCTTATGGGAGCTTGCTAGATTACACAGGTTTTTAATATATAGATGATAAAAGGAAATTGAAATGTTTGTTTTCCTTCCCCAACCTGCTCCTGTAGTTTTAAAAAGCTTTATCCTGCTGTCCTTCAAACCTTGTGTTGCTGCAAGACCTTCAGAAAACCAACCTCTTCTGCAAAGGAGAATCATCACATGCTGTGGTTTTTAAAGCCCGTCTCATTTCAGTTAAGCATTTTCAGTGTGAAAAATCTATCAAAGTAGCCCAATTTTCTAAGGGTTTGATGTGGTGGCTCATGTAAAAAGAGGTTGTTCCCTGCAAAACAGCTCAAAGCATTGTGTGATCATACTGCTGCTTGTTTACAGTTCCAGGAGCGGATCTTTCAGTTCTTGTGTTTACTTACATTGCTTGGTTTATATGTACTCTTTTGATGATGCTTTTGGTTTAAAGCCTCTGGTCATTTCCTAAAGTGCAGTTGAGAGCTTCCTGGCCAAAATCAGATGGGTGGCCACCAAGGGGGACTGCATGGGGGGCATTTCCTGCAGCCACGTCTGCAGGTCAAGGGGAGAAAATGAAGGAAACTTCTTTTAAAGACCTGAAAGAGGAGTTGTGATTGCAGCCTTGCTTCTCATGGAGGTATTAGCCACCTGGCATGTGTTGGGAAGATGTCATGGACGTATTCAAAACCTGTTTGGATGAGGCCTTGAACCCCTTGGCCCAACCTCAGTCCTGCTTGGACAGGGTGACCAAACAAGCCCCAAAGGTCCCATCCAACCCAAAGCATTACGAGACTCTGGGCAAGACTGCGAGGTGACACTGGACGGATCACTGGGAAAGGTCCTGTGATTGTGGCAAAGGAAAGGAAAAAAAAAAAAAAAAAAGCAGCTTTTAACTCTGGATTGCATCTCCTTTTTAGGTATCTGAATAGAAAAATGTCTTCTGTATTCTGGATAGTACTTGTGGTGGTTGTAGAAATCATGTTTTTGAAAATGACTCTTGAATGAATGAAAGTTTCTTAGGTAACGAGACTTGTTACACAAAAGAAAATATCCTTTAAGATCAAAATTTAGCTGTCCTGCTCATGCCAATATCTGTTTTTCTTGTGTTACTTAATCAAAGGGTGATGCCTCTGGCAGAAAACTTAAGAGTCTATTACATAGCAAGAAAAACTCAAACTGAATTTAGCTCAGCATCCAAAAATGTAGTTGCTTGAAAGGTTCTGCTCTACTCCAAAGACCCTGCCTGCTTTCCAAAGCGCCTGTAGCAACTCAATTTGTCACCGAAGCAAACGGGCAGAAGGTTGAGCTTGTTGACAGGCACAGAGGAAAGAACCGAGATAATGGATGGTGGATGTCCCTCAGCTTGAAAGAGCAACCTCCTGTGAGTACGGCCAGATCCTGCCAGGTGCTCAAGGCTTTTTAATGCCATTGCCTTCAAGTCTTCAGAATCACATCCTGAGAGAAGATCCACAGATATTTAGTAAATGAGGTCATCATCTGAATTAACCGAAGGTAAATCTTTCTTGTAAGGAAATAAGCTGAATGTGGCAACTGCTGATGGATCTTTTCCTTAACTGATCTTTCAGCAAATATGAGGGATGTTATAAGCACTATTGTAGCTTTCCTAAAATCTGAAGTGATCAGTGTAACTTCTCAATTGCTTCTGTGTGTGCTGAAGGTGGTACGCGTGTAGTCCTGCTCCCTCCCTGACAGTGTCACTGTGGAGGAAGGTCGCCTGATGGATGCGGGGATGCTTATCAATCTCTCACTTAAGAAACTGATGATATAAGCAAATATAATATCACAAAGTCATTTAATAAGGTCATAATAATAAGTTATGTAACAGAAAGGTTTTTTTTCCCAACACAGAAAAAAAAAATAGTTTAAAGCAAATACGGACTGGAGTCTTAATATGTGTTTAAGCTGGGCTCCAATGTTTTCATTTATGCTTTGCCCCTCCAAATGTATAGAGGGAGGGGTTGGCACTGTAGAAGAACATGGTGTAATACTGTATTTTCTCAGATAAGCTCTTTTCCAAAGCTGCACTTACTACTGTTAGCAGGAACACAGGTTTATTCCATGCAGTACTGGGTGGAAAATAAAATTGGTTTCATCTGGCCTTGACCAAACTATTTTCCCAAGTTGGGTTTAATGTAGGACATCGACAAATGTGCATTGCAGCTGGGAAAGGGCAGGCGACATCATGGAGGGACCACCCGGCTGCCGTGAGCCCGGCTCTGCTTCACTCCAGTCTGGAGCCAAACAAGTCAAAACTAGTCGTGTTATTATTTAGCATGAGCTCATAGTAAGCAACTGAACAGTGATATCGCGTGGTATGACAGATCAGAGCAGTGAGCTCACCAGCTTCTGGGTTGTAACAGATTGCAGGAAGACATAAATTAAAGAATGCCAGACGTAGAGCTAATATATGATGCTGTGGTGTGTTGTTCAGGATAGTCGCAAGTAAATCGCCATGTTTATCCAGCCTTGAAATTCCAAAGGGTGAAGAGTGAAATTCAGTTCAGCGCTACAAAATCCAGAGGGGTGGCCCTGCGTGTTCTTCTGATGGCTGCTAGCGTTATGTTTTGTTGGAATTGCTTAAAATAAGGGAATTGATGAAAGTGAATTCTTTCAAAGACTAGAAACACTGTAAAGCCATAGCATTTTGATTCTTTGCTAAAGAGTAACTGCATATGAGTGTTTTTGGTAAAAATTACATAAGAAAATGATATTTTAGATTGTGGCCTCATCTGTACACCAATGTATCAAACAAGGTACTTCACCTTTTGGGTGAAAAAACACTGTCTTCTACAGAGCGGGAGAAAACCTTCAGAAGCTGTGCCTGACATAGCCTTCATCAAATGCTAAATGTAGACTGATAGCCTCAAAATAACACAACCTGTATTTTGTTTCTGATGACACTAGAATATGAATATTAAACATACTCTATACTCTGCCCTTTGCCTTGACAGATGTCTTGTCCAGGATTAAATTAATTACTAAATGTCTTTTTTTTGTCTGGCGGTTGGGAATTTTAGGCTTCAGAGGTAAATAGGTTTTGAGGCAATCCAGTAATAGGTTTACAAGGCTGAGAAGCAACAGAGCTGAAAAGTAAAAAATCAAGAGGCTGGACCATTAATACCTTCTTGAAAAGTTAATCAATTCATGACAATTGTCTTGAATCTAAATAGTGGCTCAGCAGAGAAGTTCATGTCAGGTCGAAATTTTGCACCATATGCTCTGGTATGCAATATTTATATAGTTGTATGTTGTGTGTTAAATATTTGTGGTTAAATACCTCTGTAATAAAGATGTAATATGATCTTAGCAGACTTTCCACAATTACCTGAAGAGAAGGGGTAAAAGTCCTCAAAGAGCCCCTCCAAAGGAGATTGTCACTGCCTAGCAGAAATTGTCTTGTATGCCCTGAATTTAGGGGTCTATCCTGTGTTTTGAGTGCTGACATGACCAAGGCATGCTGGAGTCACTGGCTCCAAACACCCAAGGGAGAATAATGCCAAAGGACGAGCAATGAAGGCTGAGGTTGGTTCTCCTAAACCTTGCCAAGGAAGATGTCAGTGTTGGTGACAGTAGTTTCAGTGGTGTCAAGAGGAAAAGCAGAATGGGAGGGTCTCTGGTGGCTTTGGGGTCCAAACAAGAGGCTGCAGCAGTTCAGATGGTGTCTGGAGAGAGGTCAGAGGTACATGGTTGCATCAGAGAAGGAAAGTTATGGGGAAGACTGAAAAAAAAAAAGACAAATGGGAAAAGAAAGACTTAGGGATGAGAAAAGCTACGTGATAATGTTACTAGTCGAAACAAAAAAGGAAGAGGAAGATAAAAGTGATATTGCTGAGAGTCTCCAAAACATTTTGCAGAAACTGGTAAAATACTAGCGCCCATCTGCAAAAGGGGCTGCTGGTGTTTTGTTTTTCCTGTCGTGCATCTACATGGTAATTTAGTTTCCTTAGGGCTGAAATGCATTTGTTTAATTACAATCTTTCATTTTACTATGGTGGTAGCTATGTACACCTAATTACCAGTAGCTTGTATGCAGATATATCTTGAGACCTTTTTACCCCAGATGTTAACATTTATTTAGTAACGTCCCTAGAATTTTCCAGACATTTCACAGTAGAGTAATACTTTTGGATATTAAAACTTAACCGCCTTTGAAATATTTAGGTTTCTTTGTGTTTTAAAGTACGTACCTGTCTACGAACTATGTAGGAAGGAGAATGTCTGTAAGTCTGGCAATTTAATAGATGTTACTGAACTGTGCAATATGAAGCCAATCTGGATTTTTGGTATAAATGCAGTGACATATGTGCCATTGAATTTCTTCCCCATGGGCACAGTTAGAAGCAGCAGACATTAGTTTCTATGGAGGGTGCGTACTTCCAGCCCCCACCGGCACCGTGGACTCGCTGCCTTCCTACCCGCCGCTTGCCAAGGTGCGTGCCTTTGCCGCATGCAAATCACCTGTAATGAAAGACCTTATGACAAAATTGAAATTGCAGTGATCAGTTGTGAGATTAGCAGGCACCGGGATGGATGGAGCCGTTCGCGTCGCTGGATTTATGATGCCTTCAGCTCCAGGATGCTCTGCTGGTTTCAGTAGGGCTGAAGAAACGTGTTGACAAATACATTCCTGTTACATTATCAGTTCCTAAATTGTTTCTTTGAGGACTCTTCTTTGCAGGGGTAGCAGAGCAATTAACTAAGAATGGGAATTAATTACAGCCTCTGATTTGCATAGGGCAGGGATGTGAAAGGTGAAGGGGTAGGAACGGGCTCTGGCCGGGAGCGCTGCCCTTGAGAGAAGAGATGATGAAATGCTTTATAACTCATTTCCTGACAGACCGTAATGACGGTCTGGTATTATGTAGTAAATGACTTGGGGTCCAAAAACTTTGAAAACAAAATTGTGATGAACTAAATCAAGATTATTTTTTTTTTAATTAACAGGTATTTAGTAAAACAAATAACCCCCCCCCAAATATTTACATAGGTTTGCTCCAAGTGTCTCAGTACTTAATTACTTTAGAAATGCATAGAAAACATTGTTCAAAATTTTATCTCTCTTCTCCATCATCTTTCAATGTCTGAAATCTCATGTGTTAATTAAAAGCTTACAATCCCTATACGCTTTTTGAATTTATAGTGAAATTTACCTAGAAATTAAATACACAGATGTAATTCAGATTTTTTTCAGCAGAAAGAGATAATCTGTTATTATTACAACATTTTTGCAACTCAGATCTTCAGTTTCATGGCTTGTGCATCATTGCATCTCGCAAGGTTGTGAGTACATACTGCTTATTAACCAGAACTCTTGTGCTTCCCATGATGAACAAGGAAAGAGAAAAACCTGTAAAGATAGTTCTTTTGCATTAAGTGGAGATACAAATTTCTGCTACACTCTGCAGCCCCTGTATTATATGTGGAATAGGAATATTAAAATAATAGTGGTGACTCTAGTTCTTTTCCGATTTGCTGAACAGTATCTTATAAGATTTAGTATGGTAACACCATTTTTATTTGAATAGCTTCCCAGGTAAATTTCTACTCTTACTATTTATCATGTACTTATATGGAAAATACTGATAATTCTGGAAAACAACCTTAAAAGGGAGGGAGTGAGTCTGTGAATCTTAATTGATTCATAATTAAGGAAGTATGGATCAAATGCTATTCCCAGAATAATTTCTGTGTTTTTAAATATGTTTTAAGATTTATTTTTTCCTATAGAAAAAATGACAAAAGAAATCTTTCTTTTATGAATTTCTGAATCCTGTTATATTTTCTACATTTACACAGTTTGGCAATATACACCTGCTTGGCTCTTTCCCAAGAACGGTATCAACAATGTGAGAAAAATGAACTATGGGTGATAAAAGTAAAGAAAAAATTGTTTCCTGCAAGAGTGGTCAGGCCTTGGCCCAGGCTGCCCAGGGCAGTGGTGGAGGCCGCATCGCTGGAGGGATTTAAAAGACGTGTAGATGAGGCGCTTGGGGACATGGTCTAGTGGGCATGGGGGGGTTGGGTTGACGGTTGGACTCGATGACCTTAGAGGTCTTTTCCAACCTCAGTGATTCTGTGATTCTATGATCAGTTACACTGCTATGCATATGAGTTACTGGGGTGCTTTTAAGGAGTTGCCTCATACTATCTGATGTTATCAAATACACAACTCTCTCTTTAGAAAGCTTTTGTGCAAGATTTAATTCCAAATGTATCCACCTCCGCTCGCAGTTATTCAGGCAGGTGGCTGGTTTCGAGTTTGTTTTTGAGTGCATCAGTGTTTCTGATCCCGCCAGTGCAGTGATGTTATAGGGACTGTGTCTCAGTCGGTGTAAATGGAGGTGGTCCACCTCCTGTTAACTGAACTAAGCAGATTGTCTTGGATAAAAACAATTTACAAGTTTTGATGTGTTCTGCCTTTACTTTTTCCGTTGTTTTTCCCCACGCAATTCCACAGTCTGCAAAGGAGCCTGTGCAGAGCGTGAGCAAGCCTCAGCTGCTGTACCAGTGGTAGGGCAATCAGTGGGGCTGGAGCACACCTAGTCCGTGGGGTGCCACCATGGCAAGTCCAAGCCGCCTTTCGCTCCTCCTGCACTAAACCTATAACCTTACTGGTCAGGATTTCTCTAGCGCAGTCTTTCAGCAGCTTAGGTTGATTCGCTGCAACTAGTTGTTGAAATCTTAGCTGTCCCCCAACTGTGTGCTACCTCCTATCAAACACAGCTGATATTCCAAGGTCAGTCTGAGTAGCTTCTCCTTTCTCTTTGTCTCCTCTGTGGTCTGCCCTGCCCTTGCGCTATCATCCTTAATGCAGGGTGAAGTCCTGCATGTCCATCTATAGCTGCATACACCCCTTGATTTCTTCCCCCAGAGCCTGATAACCTCTTCTGTTGTCTCTGAATAAGAAGCTTCTCTCTGCCATGTGAACTGTGCAAATTGTGTTTGCCATGCTGGTCCAGAGAGGGAAACAAATGAACAACAGGGACCAAACTGCAGCCACAGAAATGGGAAAAAATCTTTTCCTTATGGCAGAAGCAGCAGCATCCCCAGCAGCAGAGGATGGCTCCTGTTTGATTCTGTTTGATTTTCCTTGGTGGTTTCAGATGGCCATGCTGAGAGCAGAAGATGGAGCCTCCCTGCGTTGTGCACTTGGTAATGAAGGAAGGCAAACCCAAGATGCATTTCTACAGACATAGATTTTGATGCAACTCATACTGGCTTCCTGAAACACGAGAAATCCCTCCTAAAATTGTCCGGAGGTGCACTTCTCTTTAGCATTTTCTATTAACCAGTTTAGTAATCCCCTACACAGCATGTGGCTATTATGGACCTTATTCTGTGTCTAACACCCCCCTGCAGACGAGGGGAAAATTAAGCACAGCCTGAAGCTATGAGTTTTTCTGGAGTGGAGTGCATCTGGAAGCAGATAGGTGCAAGTTACTTGAGTCAATTTGAAATATTGTCCTGCCCTAAATCTTTTTGTGGAATTTGGTCTAAAACTGTAATTCTGATCCTCAAGCGACCTTATGGCTCTGTTTTCATGGCACTTTAAGATTATGAGGTACATACTGATGTCTTTGAGGTAGATTTCATTGTGCTAATACCTTGTTGACTGCAAGCCGTCATGACAGGGACTTTGCTTCTGGCTGAGTAAATATCTCAGAGAGCCTGAATGCTGGGGAGAAGCATTTCACCAGCTCTTTAGCTTCTCTGCCTAAAAGCTCCTGACCTGCCTTGCTTACACCTGTGCATGATACAGTCCCAATAGGTACCGGAGCACAGACAGATTATGCATCCTTTTGTGTATCGAGAGCCTTCAGCAAGAGTATGTAGCCCAAGTGAACAAGGGTGCCTTTTAATTTTCTAGAACAAAACAACATCTTTTCACCGCTATCTCATGCTTTTCTCCTAGATTTCTGCTAGCTGGTCCATAGCTCAGCGAAAGGCAGCATATGCTTTCTGGCTGGCCAGCCTGAAGCTATCTGTAGGCTGGCTGGCCAGCTGGGTTGCAGGTACATGCGTTCACACTGGCCAGCTGGGAGGGATATTCAATTTTGGCCATCTGGCTTCTGTCTCTTAAGAGCAAAGAAATAAGGTGAAGACCTGAGTGTTGGCAGCTGGAGGGCCTAACAAGTGGATGTGAGACTGCATATGGAAAATGGGCTTTTCAGATCTGCTTTGCATGCTTCTAAGAATCGAACCAGAAGTTTTTTTGCAGTTGGAATACTCTGTTTTGAATTTTTCATGTGCTGATATGGAATGTACGGTTTTTACAGTACTTTGACATTTTAACTGAAAAAGGAAGTTGTATTTCCTTTTGTGGATGTATGACAGAATTACACGGTCCATGCTATTTTAAAAAACGTAAAGGAAAATACCACTTTGTACCAATTGAAATATTGTTGTTCTTTTCCATATGAGAACATTTCTGTGTGTTGCAATGTGAAAACTCAACACTTTGATCCTACGTTTCACTTCCCCAGATGCTCTATCCTTAGGCCACATCAGATGTGAACAGTCAAGCTGTATTTTGTGGGGGGGATTTCACCCACAAGGCAGAACATGTGAAGTTTATATACACTGAGGTGTTATTTTATTCTGGGCTAAAGACTGTTTCCATGTACAATTTAATAGATATGTGTCTTAAGCTGACTGCCACATGGTTCAGATACATATTTTTAAAAATGTTTACTGCTTCCAGAGGTGTGTTTTTGTCTATTTTATCTATTATATTTTCAGTATTGTCTTCCATTCCTACTGTCTAGAACTTTGGGCATTTAATTGGGCTATGCATTGACTGTTGTTTTAAAAACATACAATCCAAGGCTATTGAAGGCTTAGCAATAGACAGGCTATTTCTATACGTGAATACAGTTTCTCTTTTTACTAGTGTGTTACAGTTTCGTTGGGTTTTCTTATCCATGCAACCATAAAAATGAGAAGAATCAGTGTACCTATTCCTCATTCGGAGGAAACGTTGGAGTGACAGATGCCGTTTTACTGAGAATAGGTAACCTGGATGCATATAGGCGTGTAGAACCATTTGAGTTGTCCAAAATACCCGTGCTGGGCTGACATGTCTAACAGCACTTCCAGAAGCCCTGCTGCCTTCTGGCGTGGGACCTGGAACCCTGGTGAAGGTAGTATGGCACTAGGTACATGGAATAAACCCATTCCTATATCTCATTTCTAGCTGTGGTACTGCCTGGGAACAAACTCAGGGTCTTGCTTCATATTTTGTCATTTGTCTCCTGCTGCTTTTAATATCCTTTGGATGATCAATACAGCTTTTCAAAGAAGTAAGCAGTTTTAGTGAAACAGGTCTATCAATTTAATGAAATTAGTGTGTGATAGCACAGTCTATGTGTTCATTCAGAATGAACAAATATGATTAAGACTTTTGTCATTGACGTCAGGAGAAATTAGTTTACAGGTTCTTTACAATAGGTCAACCCTCCCCTCCCTTGGTTATCCGAGTTCTTTTTTGTACAGTTTCCTCTTCCTCAATACTTCTGTCTCTTCTCCAATGTCTCCTTTTTACATTTTTCCATCATTTTCATGCATACCTTCCACCATCCCCACCATTGATTACATCATTCTGGAAAGAAAATTTCAAAAAGAGCTGGATGAAATTTGACAATCTTTTTGTTTGAGAGCTTGACTTTAATGGGTAGATATTTCCTGAAAAGGATAAAGTGCATCATAACCATGGTACCATGTGTGGACAGTCTTTCCCTGTCCTACCCATCTCCTGATGGGCGAAGTGGGACTGCACCGTTGCATTTGGGAGAAGAGGAGCAACCTGTTCGTTGGTAGTGTGGTGACAGTTGGACATAAGCTGAAATCTCGGTCTTTGTTCCTTGCCCAAGTCTAAAAAACCCCAATATTTGTCTTAAGAAAAACAAATAAACAAATGCAAAATCTTTACATCTGTCTTTCAAGTGTAAGGCAACTTGAATAAAAGCATTCAATGAAAAAGTAGCAGATTGCGCACACTGCGTGCTGTATTGCTACCTTCGGGAGGAGGAAGCTGTGTCTACATTGCGAAGATGCAGACGATTAGTCTCAGACCCCAAAACACAAAGGTACTTGTGCAGATTGCACGTTGAGTATGCTGCTTACACCGTGTCTACAGAGCTATGCATTTTATATTAGAAAGGAGGAGATTGAGCGAATTGAATATTTTTTTTTAGGATAAAAAATGTGGAGCATGGACCAGACAGGCACATTGCACTGCTGCAGGTAAATCATACAGATAAATGATCATTTCCCTGTCCATAAATCAGCAAGTGGTACTTCCCCTCAATTTCAAGCTTTGATTGGATAACTAAGACTATAAACTAGTTTTAATTTATAACTATTGTCAATTATTATAACAGAACTTTGTCTTCTGCGTCTTCACAGATCAGTAGCAATTTGTCATTCACTTAAATTCTCTTCAGTGTTGAGTTAACCAGGGAAGCAGATTCTTCCTTTTGATCCTGAGGATATGAGCTGCAGCGGGGAATTTCCACCGCCTTCTCCTGCCTGAAATCTGGACCGTACCTAATGACTCACTTGCTTTTAATGAGTACTGCTTAAACAAAAGAGAATTTAAGTCAGAAGGACCATGCAAGGATGATTCACAATTCAAATTCAAAATTACCTAGTCATTTAATGATATCAAACCAAAATGCATGCATATCTTTTTTGGCTTAAAACACTTTCCTTGTGAATAATTGCATTCTTGCAATTTTGCACTTGTTTGACCGTGCAACTGTCGGGGCAGATGTCCCTTGAGGAAAAGTTGCTGTCTAGCTCTGTGCTCTGGGATTTTTATAATTAAAGGTTACCAAATGCTTCATAGAAAGTTCACAAACAAGGGATGAAAAGCAAGCAAGCAGCTTTTCTGGGAAGAAGAATAGGGAAGTGAGAACTGGGATGTGATCCTTCAGGGAAAATGGAGCCACATGTCTTGGAGAAGAGGAGGCTGAGGGGAGACCTCATCGCGCTCTACAACTACCTGAAAGGAGGTTGGAGCGAGGTGGGGGTTGATCTCTTCTCCCAAGTAACCAGCAATAGGACAAGAGGAAACGGCCTCAAGTTGCGCCAAGGGAGGTTTAGGCTGGACGTTAGGAAAAAATTCTTTCCTGAAAGAGCGGTCAGGCCTTGGCACAGGCTGCCCAGGGCAGTGGTGGAGTCCCCATCCCTGGAGGGATTTAAAAGACGTGTAGATGAGGTGCTCAGGGACATGGTTTAGTGGGCATGGGGCTGTTGACAGTTGGACTCGATGACCTTAGAGGTCTTTTCCAACCTTAGTGATTCTATGAGTCTATGATCCTGGTGCAGATACCAGTTTGAGCTCACACCTGGAAGCTGAAGGATCGAGAGAAGCAACAGGAGACATGCATCTGCAGACTAACATATTTGCAGGTTGTTGGTATCTGTGCAAACATCTGGCTGCTCCCCCCAAGGGTGCTGAGTGAGCTCTGAGGGTGCTCCCTCCATGGGTGCAAACCAGAGCTGTCCTGGAGCAGCCACCTCCTTCCTCCCAGCCGCCTCAAACATGTTTAGTGCAAGCATTTAGCACGAATTCTACGTATCTTGCTTTTCGCTGATGAAGAAATGATACTGATAGGTCAATGGAAACATTCCTAAAAATCCTGTTTCTCTTTCCCAAACGCTTTTGCTGGAATTTCTGTGCTCTGACATGCCCCTGGTACAGGGTATGGATGTGCTCCGAGTCTCCTCTCTTTAGATAATATTTTATAGATGCCTGAATTCTGGTAGCGTTTTCCCTATAAGACTGGAAATGCCAGTTTTCTAAGGAAATCAAACCCACAGTAGTCTGTCTGGAAGCACTGGTGCAACCACTGAAAGACTTTTCTTATTTAGCAAAAGCTGGAACTGCAAAGGGCGGCCATTTGCCAGCTGGTAAAGGCAGAGAAATCAAACAACTAAAAACCCGCCCTGCAGCAGCGGAGGACGTAGAACTACAGCGGTGGGCAGGTTCAGGTGGGAAGCCAGGAGGTCTGGGGCTGTAGGACGAAGATGAACAGCAGCTGAGTGACTCATGCTGCGGCCACACAACCTTATTTTGCAGGCGCTGTGTAGTGGGAGTGAACCTCTTCCCAGCAGGATCATCTACTAAGATTTAAACCGGGAGATGACTCCCTAGAGAACGGGAGGGAGATGTAGATGCAAATCGAGTTAATGTGAACAACTTCAAGGCAGTCCAGTCCATTAACCTGCCAGCATATACTAACTCTGTAGTTTGTTACAGGAAAGATAAATGGGAACAATGAGATGCTTAGGTCTTAGATACCTAGCTCTAACTATTAAAATTGTCAGTTGATTCAGTAGCAGGCAGGCAGCCATGGCTTGCTTCTGCCTCCATAACTCTATTCTTTAGCCTATATTAATACAAAAAAAGACCTTATTCATTTGGATAATTATTAGGAAAAGATGTCTGTGGATGAGGACCCCCGGACTGAGGCTGCAGGCTTTGTTGCCTCAATACAATCTGCTTAAAGTTCTGTTCAAAGTGAACATTTACTTTAGAAATAGACACCGCGTACTTTTCTTTCATAACTATAGAAAGTATGCGTATGTCTAATGAAATATGAAAGGTCCTATATCTTATTCATGAACACTGAAAGTTGCTCAGGAGCACTCTTCAAATACACCTCTGCAAGTATCTAACTCTACAATTTATGTGACAAGTAATGACATGCTAACATCTTTGAAAGTTAAGTATTTGTGTTAATTATTAAAGGGAGACATTTCAAGTGACAGACTGAATGAATATTCTGCAGAAAGCCACCTATCTTCTGTTGACAAAAAAGAGAAGTACGGAAACTCTGTGAAATATTTAACTATATAACTTATAATTTAGTTCCTATGTACTACCTTTTTAAATATATTGGACGTTGATGTCTGATAAAAGCAGATGTCATTCTTTAAACCAAATTTGTGGCACGCTGCAGAAGACACTGTCTATAATAGTAGCCTGTGCTGTCTGTAAAGACTTACTTTTGAGTTTGGGGATTGTTTTTTTTTTCCTAGTGCTTTTCCATGGCTGAAATGGACTGACTGCTGAAATGGGGATGTGTGGAAATTAAATCAGTAGAAAATCAACATCAAGACTTTATAGCTGCGCCCATGCTTGTGCTTTAGGTTTACTTTGATTTTGGAGAGAAGCAGCCGCCTGTCACCCAGCACTATGGGGACAGGCACCGTCTTGAGAGACGCTGGGTAGAAGGAGGGAACAGCAAAGCTATTTCAGTCTGACTGAATTCGTCGGTGCTCAGCGTTATTGCATGTAATGGTCGACCTCTCCACGAGTACGGCTCATCGCGGCCGGGGGATCTGTGCATATGGCACCGACTTGTACTGCATTTACTTCATGTAGTTCCTGTACTATGCTAGTAACAAATCTATTTTTCACAGTTACTGGTTAAACACTGGTCTTGATTTATATTTTACTACTGCCATTATTGTTAGTCAGTGGTTTTTGCGCTATATATAAAATATTGATGGCGTTGGGCTCTTGTTTCAGCCGGTCTGCTGGTGTGTGGCACAACGTGTCCTCCTCAGGGGCAGTCCTCAGGGAGAAACAGAACTGAACACATCTCTTTAAGAGTCGTCTTTTCAAATTTTAATCAATTTGTGTAACTATAAAAGAAGATGATTTTGTTTCAAAGGTCTTATCAGCTGGTATTAAAATTCTTTAGAAATAATTGCGCACACTACTGTTTAAGTTTCATATTTTTTACATTCCAGCAGGCTTACTCATGCTGCAATATTCCCAGAAATAATAAAAAGTCAGAGTAGGGAGACCTTATATGGCAAAAATTCCAACTCTTAGAGCTAAATTTTTCTAACTCGTTTGAAAGTCTCCTCTCTTACAAACTGACAGGTACTACCCAACATCTTTCATGTCATCCTGGTACATGGCAAAGGAAAAGTAATGTCTTTCAGGGAAGAAGACATCCACTGGACATGAGAACTCTCACGTTTTTGTAGGAATACAATAATTTTGGGAACACTTCCTCATAAAGATGCCATAGTGAATGTGATTTTCAAACTGAACTTTTTTCTGCTTCACTGCTTTGAGTGAGATTGTTCCCCTAATCTGATTTGTTATGTGCTCGGCGTAGCTGTAAACTTGATTCTGAACAATGTGCGATCTCATTGTGTAAACATTAAGGCAATGTCAAGTAATTTTCTGCTTCAAATTAAAAATATAAATTCTTTTATCTGCTGCCTGATGTTTAGTGATAAACATTAGTTTCACCATCAACACCACTCACAAGATAAGTATGCATATGGCAATAACTTAGATTCTCTATAATACGTATGGAAAGTTGAAGGATGACACGGTACAAAATTTCCTGAATATATACTTTGCCTTTTCCATTTAACCAGTAATTTTCATTGCTTAATGTGTGAGGCTGTTCTACCTAATTTCATGTTTTACTTCGCTGTCAGTTTTTTTCCTGAATATTAGAATCAAATCAATATTTTTAATTGTCCAAGAAGCCAGTCACCTATCTGTTATATACACCAACTAATGGAAGTGACGGCATTTGTGTAGCACTTCTCTGTAAAAGCAACCTAATGATTTGACTCGATATGATGTTTGGGATTTTCGAAGGAGCTGAAGCAGCATCCCTCCGTACTTCTTTCTTGAAAAGAAGTCTGTATTTCTACATCCTTAAATAGAATCGCTATATGTTTATGACTGTAATGCACTTTTTTAGTCATTGCCTCTCTGCAACAAAGTGAACAAACCCAGATGTTTGGTCTCCTGGGGATACGGTGGTGATAAGCTTATTCTATGTGCATACACACACGCAGTTAAGCATTCAAAATGTGTTTGCAAGTTCCCTAGCAAGAGCCATCAGGAAACACTGACAATTTTTGTAGAACTGTGAGGCAGTGTTATCTTCCTGATAGCTGGCATTACGATACTGAGTTATAGATATCTAGAAAAAACTGATGGTGCGTGATTTGGAGATATTTAGATATTAGGATCTATGTTGGCTGAAGTACCATGCAGAAGTGGAATATAACCTGGCTGCTGTTGAACCAGAGCAATTTTAGTAGATGGAAGTGATTCATTATGGTCATAGAAATCTTGCAGTGTTTAAGGTTATGCTTTTCATTTATTTCAGTGAAAATAAGGTTTCCCAAAGGGGTCAGGCTGACACCCCAGGAGAACGAAATACTGTATTTTCTCAGCCACGAGCATAGACAGTGCCAGAAAAAACTTCTCCACACCAATTTTTACCTTTAGACAAGAAGACACATTTGCTATCTCAGCTGAGAGCTCTGGTTAAAGCTCTGGTTCACAGCAGTGTGAGAAGTGCTCTACAGTGTGTNTCGGAAGGATTCATCTAACTTGGTAATTCAGCAAAACCCACTGGTGTTTTCCCACTAATATTTCCTTATAATTAAAAAAACTCTTCTAATATTATCAGTATAACTATTATCAATCTCAATTATTTCATATCTAGTGAGTTACTGAAATCCAAACGAAAGGTTTATTCTTTTCTTTACTTACAGAAGAGTTATTCTATAGCTTTGTTTTGCATTGTAAAAAAGATAGTCAGTGCTGTGTCGGGTTTCAATAAGGAATGAAGCTACAATTGTCTGTGAGTAGCTGATATATCAATTTAAATATATTTGGCCATTAATTAAGTCTTCTTTTTGCATGCAAATAGATTTCTCTTCAGGGAATTAATTACAGAACAAATTTCAAGCTAATCTATCTTTGCAGTCCAATGTAATATCACACTATAAAACCCACTTTGAAAATGAAGCTGCTCACCATTTAATGAGTTGCTAACAAATTTTTTTAAACAATTTGGCATTATACGGTTAAAAAAAAAAAAGAATCAGACTACGACTTACCCTTAAATATACCAGTGCAATGCAATGACACTGGTTGATGTGGTTGCATAGGGATTTGAGGGAAGAAAGTTGATGGATTCAGAGATGATTGCATGTTTTTTAACTGGCATACTGAAATTGGGATTNATGTCATTCTTTAAACCAAATTTGTGGCACGCTGCAGAAGACACTGTCTATAATAGTAGCCTGTGCTGTCTGTAAAGACTTACTTTTGAGTTTGGGGATTGTTTTTTTTTTCCTAGTGCTTTTCCATGGCTGAAATGGACTGACTGCTGAAATGGGGATGTGTGGAAATTAAATCAGTAGAAAATCAACATCAAGACTTTATAGCTGCGCCCATGCTTGTGCTTTAGGTTTACTTTGATTTTGGAGAGAAGCAGCCGCCTGTCACCCAGCACTATGGGGACAGGCACCGTCTTGAGAGACGCTGGGTAGAAGGAGGGAACAGCAAAGCTATTTCAGTCTGACTGAATTCGTCGGTGCTCAGCGTTATTGCATGTAATGGTCGACCTCTCCACGAGTACGGCTCATCGCGGCCGGGGGATCTGTGCATATGGCACCGACTTGTACTGCATTTACTTCATGTAGTTCCTGTACTATGCTAGTAACAAATCTATTTTTCACAGTTACTGGTTAAACACTGGTCTTGATTTATATTTTACTACTGCCATTATTGTTAGTCAGTGGTTTTTGCGCTATATATAAAATATTGATGGCGTTGGGCTCTTGTTTCAGCCGGTCTGCTGGTGTGTGGCACAACGTGTCCTCCTCAGGGGCAGTCCTCAGGGAGAAACAGAACTGAACACATCTCTTTAAGAGTCGTCTTTTCAAATTTTAATCAATTTGTGTAACTATAAAAGAAGATGATTTTGTTTCAAAGGTCTTATCAGCTGGTATTAAAATTCTTTAGAAATAATTGCGCACACTACTGTTTAAGTTTCATACTTTTTACATTCCAGTAGGCTTACTCATGCTGCAATATTCCCAGAAATAATAAAAAGTCAGAGTAGGGAGACCTTATATGGCAAAAATTCCAACTCTTAGAGCTAAATTTTTCTAACTCGTTTGAAAGTCTCCTCTCTTACAAACTGACAGGTACTACCCAACATCTTTCATGTCATCCTGGTACATGGCAAAGGAAAAGTAATGTCTTTCAGGGAAGAAGACATCCACTGGACATGAGAACTCTCACGTTTTTGTAGGAATACAATAATTTTGGGAACACTTCCTCATAAAGATGCCATAGTGAATGTGATTTTCAAACTGAACTTTTTTCTGCTTCACTGCTTTGAGTGAGATTGTTCCCCTAATCTGATTTGTTATGTGCTCGGCGTAGCTGTAAACTTGATTCTGAACAATGTGCGATCTCATTGTGTAAACATTAAGGCAATGTCAAGTAATTTTCTGCTTCAAATTAAAAATATAAATTCTTTTATCTGCTGCCTGATGTTTAGTGATAAACATTAGTTTCACCATCAACACCACTCACAAGATAAGTATGCATATGGCAATAACTTAGATTCTCTATAATACGTATGGAAAGTTGAAGGATGACACGGTACAAAATTTCCTGAATATATACTTTGCCTTTTCCATTTAACCAGTAATTTTCATTGCTTAATGTGTGAGGCTGTTCTACCTAATTTCATGTTTTACTTCGCTGTCAGTTTTTTTCCTGAATATTAGAATCAAATCAATATTTTTAATTGTCCAAGAAGCCAGTCACCTATCTGTTATATACACCAACTAATGGAAGTGACGGCATTTGTGTAGCACTTCTCTGTAAAAGCAACCTAATGATTTGACTCGATATGATGTTTGGGATTTTCGAAGGAGCTGAAGCAGCATCCCTCCGTACTTCTTTCTTGAAAAGAAGTCTGTATTTCTACATCCTTAAATAGAATCGCTATATGTTTATGACTGTAATGCACTTTTTTAGTCATTGCCTCTCTGCAACAAAGTGAACAAACCCAGATGTTTGGTCTCCTGGGGATACGGTGGTGATAAGCTTATTCTATGTGCATACACACACGCAGTTAAGCATTCAAAATGTGTTTGCAAGTTCCCTAGCAAGAGCCATCAGGAAACACTGACAATTTTTGTAGAACTGTGAGGCAGTGTTATCTTCCTGATAGCTGGCATTACGATACTGAGTTATAGATATCTAGAAAAAACTGATGGTGCGTGATTTGGAGATATTTAGATATTAGGATCTATGTTGGCTGAAGTACCATGCAGAAGTGGAATATAACCTGGCTGCTGTTGAACCAGAGCAATTTTAGTAGATGGAAGTGATTCATTATGGTCATAGAAATCTTGCAGTGTTTAAGGTTATGCTTTTCATTTATTTCAGTGAAAATAAGGTTTCCCAAAGGGGTCAGGCTGACACCCCAGGAGAACGAAATACTGTATTTTCTCAGCCACGAGCATAGACAGTGCCAGAAAAAACTTCTCCACACCAATTTTTACCTTTAGACAAGAAGACACATTTGCTATCTCAGCTGAGAGCTCTGGTTAAAGCTCTGGTTCACAGCAGTGTGAGAAGTGCTCTACAGTGTGTGCACTTGGGGTCTTTTAGGAATTTAAGCATCTAGGTAAGCCTCTATGTATTTACAGCGTCATTCAGGTTCGAAGGGACTCCAGATTTCTTCGACATCCTCAAATCCCACACTTGTCTGTCCTAAAACATAAAGTTTTAAAATTCCTAGGCATCCTATTAATACTGCCTTTTAGTCGAGTCTCACATGGGACGTTCGTTATCTGTCTAATGGGCTTTATCAGGACATCCCTACCAAATTAGACTTTGTACAAAATACAGTGAGAGATGCGAAGATTCACTAGCTGGACGGCTGAGTCCTTGTATTTAGTATCCCCATTACTAGACAGTTCAAGTCCACCTATGAATTTCACCTTCCACTAATTTTGTGTCTTTAGCATTTATAGTTAGCATATGCCCTTCTTTTGTGACATGGTCATCACTAAAAATAAGATATATATAGATATATATATATATAAAAAAAAAAGTATTCGNTACGACTTACCCTTAAATATACCAGTGCAATGCAATGACACTGGTTGATGTGGTTGCATAGGGATTTGAGGGAAGAAAGTTGATGGATTCAGAGATGATTGCATGTTTTTTAACTGGCATACTGAAATTGGGATTTGATTTGGACTTTTTTTTAATTGAATGTAATAGTAATTTATCCCTGGAAACAGAGATTAAGGCATATGCTCACAAATATTTTTTTTATTCTACTATACCCATTTTTTATTCTACAATCCCGATAATCCTACTTAAACAGGTGGTGATTATTTCTCTCAAGGAGAGAGAATTTCTGTCAGGAATACCTTGTCTCCTAGAATGAAGATTAATATATTCTGTATCTTTGATCCTGCAAACCCTTATCCATGCACTTATATTTAGTAATGTCAGTAATAGTTAGCCCTGTTGAGACTTTACTACTATAAGTCATCCAAGGTTCTTTAACTTTAAAGACATGCAAAACTGTTTGGATGTCATAGATTGATACTGTTGTGGTTTAACCTGGCAGGCAGCCGAATACCACCCAGCTGCTCACTCACTCCCCCTCACCCTGCAGTGGGACGGGGAGAGAATCGGAAGGGTAAGAGTGAGAGAAACTTGTGGGTTGAGATAAAGACAGTTTAATAGAACAGAAAAGGGAAAATAATAATGATAATGATAGAATATACAAAATGAGTGATGCACAATGCAATTGCTCACCACCCGCGCTGACCGATAACCAAGTAGCAATCGGGACTTCCTGGAACACGCCTACCATTCATATACTGAGCATGACGTCACATGGTATGGAATACCGTTGGCCAGCTGGGCTGGCTGTCTTGATTATGTTCCCTCCCATCTTGTGTACCCAGCTCAGTCAGCAGGCACGGGAGCTGTCCTTGGACTAGGAGGGTACTTAGCAACAACTGAAAACATCAGCGTGTTATCAACATTCTCCTCATCCTAAATCCACAACACAGCACTAGGAAGAAATTTAACCCTATCCCAGCCGAAACTCCTCAGTCTTGGCAACAACCTCATTTATGCTCTGGGGAAAAAAAAAAAAAAAAAAAAGAATTAAAGAGAATGTGTTTTTTATTTATTTTGAAATACCATTAAGGTCTGGGGCTAAAAGCAACGATGTTGTCTAATAGTGATTAAAACTATTGTTCTGGAGAAAACACAACTGAAGAACACAGTGGAGGTACTCCACTGGTGTAAAACCCTCCCAAGCTGAAGCGTAGGAACTCCCCGGTGCCACCAGCCTTTCCTACGTTCCCCACCACTCAAGTCCAGAGGACAAGTATAGTGTCAGAGCTTTTGTTCTGGATAGAAGACAAAATGCAACGTTCAGTGTAACTGCAGTCTCTCCAGGATATAGCTGGTCTCGTTTGAAAACCTTCCTTTTTTTTCCATTTGATTTATTTTTGCTATCAACGTTGACCTTTAGGCAACTTTATTAAGTGGAATCACTTTTCATTTGATCCTACTTTTTAACAGCTTTCTGTTTTACCTGCATTTTCCTCCACAGGAAAGGTCAAATAGAGGTGACCTCAATCACATTTTCCTTATTCCCCACTTCACTATGTTCTGGCATATATTTTCTATAAGCTCAGAGTTACTATTGTTTGAGCTCATATTTCCACTTCTCCTCCAAGGGAGAATTTATCATTGCTGATCTCATTTAGTTTGCATAATAACACAAAATCTGCTCTTACTTAGCTCTTGCATTTTCATCTCTATAGCTTTCCAGCCTTCAGTAAGCCCATGTCCTCGGTCACTATCATAATGACTTCTAGAACAATATGAGTAAGAAAAAGATTTGTTCATAAATGCATTGTTAAAACTGTACTGCAGCACAGTTCATGGCAGTTCAAGCACACGCAGTCTTTTGTGACAACCTTCTTTTATGTGTGGTTCATGGAGTTATGGCTATTCACCATCATTATTTATGAAAATAAATGAGTAAATAACAGCTGCATTGTAATGCTCGGTTTGCTTTAGCTGTGTTGGCTGGCACTGAATTTGAAAGCTTCATGGTTAGGAAGCATAGAAAAAGATTGTTTCAGCTGCTAAAAAGTTTCAGATTTGTTTCTTGTACCTTTAGGGTAGTTCTCTCTTTCTTACCTGTTCAGAAGTAAAAGCACAGTAAAGATCTGCACTTATTTATACTGTGGGGCAAAGCTACCTCAAGCCTTACCGTGACCATGAAGGTCATGGTAAAACCGAAGGGGCCAGCATGCACTCTACATTTACTTTGGGACAATATATTTTAAGCACCTTACGGTAAAAGTGAAAGCAAACAAGAAAAATAAAAAATCTACACCTTTTTTAGCCTTGAAGACAGACAGGCTCATAGACCATGAGGAATTGAAGAGCTGTAATAAAACTGGGACTTTTATTAGTTATCAAGAGAAGTGAAAAGGTTGAGAGGACAGAGCAGGAGACGGTGCCCTGGTCAGGGAAAACCAGCTTTTCTTTGGGACATTTTTGGTGTGTTGTGTGGTCCCAGGAAAATGTGTGAGAGCATCTAAAATGTGGCTTAACATTGTGGTGGTGATATGAAACAGAAAATAATACCATTAAAAATATGGATACGTATGATTAAGTACATATACATACACATATTTATTTGCCTGAAGGGGGTATGAATGGAGATAAAACTGCATGGCTGCTGGTCACCAAGTGTAAAGGGAGTGAAAACCTTTTTTTGGCCTTTGCAGACAGAGGAGGAATATGCAACTGCAGCACAGCATCTAGGTTAATATGCTACAGCTTTCCTAAATATCCTGATTTGTTCTTTGAGGGTTTGGCTATTGAAAAGGCTTGAAAAACGTATAGCTGTAATCTCTGAAAACTCTGAAAACTGTGTGAAATGGTCTTCTTGCAAACACGGACAACGAAAAGCGAAAATGGCGAGAGGGGAGAATGGGATGGACAACTGTTAACAAACATCCCTTTTGTCTCTGCTTTATGACACCCATACACATGATTTTCTTCAACAGTTTGAAAAATTTATTTTCTTTTCTCTTTTTCCTCCTTTCATGTAAATGTTGGACTGGCTTTGTGTAGGCTGCAGGAGAAAGGCATGAAGCAGTTTCTTGCTGGCAAACAGCTTGAGCGCTGCTAAACAGAGAAGCCCAGCAGAGAGGAGAGGGATGCGCTGACGTTCACACTGTAGCAACTGGCAAATAATGTGCGTCAGCTAATCAGAGCTCAGAGCTGGTACCGTGGCATCCTCTGTTTAGAAAATAAACTGATTAGGTAAGTTGAAAAATGAAACAAACCGCAATAAACCTAAAGGACGTTTCCTAACCAGAATGTGGCCTGCTGGCAGATGTTGATTACTGGAGGTGCTGAGCAGCCTATCTGGGGAACTACTACCTCAGTAGGATTTGAAACAAAATTGTATTTGCTGTTTTAAATAGAATAATGAATATGTACATTTCCAAAAATATGAAAATTACCTCCTAATGCATAATTGGGTAGTCTAAATAAGACTAATAATTCAATGGAAAGTGCAATTTTAAGCAGGGCTTTTTTGATTACATATTACAGGAAAAATTCCGACAATATACATTGGGTGTGAGAGTTTTGGCTGCTATTATAATGAATCTTGAGTGTTTTTGTGTTGAGGAGATTCTGTTTCTTCTCTAGGTGACAGCCTTCTAGAAGAAATGAGTTAGACTGGGTGCAGACTGATCATTGCATGTAGTAGAGATTTGCATTTATATCACTTTAATTTACAAGTTTCATGTTAAATTGTTATGAAATTTAGATGTCCCATTCACGAGATAGACTACATGTCAAAAATGCATTGAGGTATATTTTTGTATTATGCTGTTCATACTCTGATATAAGAAAAAAAGCTACTGTTTAATGTAATGCCACCGTTTTGTTCTTAATGGCTGCATTAATCCGCATTCAAATCATGGAAGGATTATTTGTTTTCTAAGGCCTGCTTCTAGTTAAGTTGACTGTCAGAAATTTTACTGAATATCTGAATACCAAAATAGTGAGAAAATGTATGCATGCAGCCACCACTAAAATGTGTACATGCAGCCACCACCGACTCCAACTTAGACAAATTTATGAAATTTTGATTAAAATTGATGCAGTTTATCAGAATAGTAATATCTGGATTTGTCCTTGATTTTCAAGAGTAATTTTGGCCAACAGAAGCGATATATGTAGAGAGTCAGACATGGATAGAAAGAACAACATGCTCTTAATCTGTCTGTTTTGAAAGCAGCAAAGTAAAAGTTCCATAATTTCTTTATCCAGGAACAATGAGAGATCCCTAAGAGTGCTTGCGTCCCAAAAAGCTCAAAATGGGAATTGTAAAAATAAAATAGCAAACACACCTAACACTAGCTTTTCTCCAAGTGACACTTCTTTGTTGCTGTTCTGTACATACCCGGATTTCATCTATTTAAATGACCTTTTTGATTTTCCACTCTTTCACATTGGAGGAACTGCAATCATTAATGATATATCAGAAGGTTATATAGTTTTTAGACTTGAAGGATAATGGATGTTTCAAGAAGCAATACCAAAAGCTACTTGAAAGAAAGAATTAAAAATAAATAAAAGAAAAGAGATGAGAGAGGGAACCTCCCCTATGAATTTATGTCCTTGTGATTTATCTGGAAGAAAAACTGAGCTCTTGTGACAGGACTGAAAAGAACTTTGAATGATTCCTGAGTTAACCTCGGGATATTCTGAACTTCCAGTAGCGGATATATGGGAGGGAACATGAGAACTTGTTGTTTGTTAAAAATATTCTTCTGTTTTTTCTTTTGGTAACTGCTGGTCTTCGTTGTGTTTTCTCTCTTTGTGGTTTTCATCAATACATGCAAGATTCAATTACTCCTGGAAAGAAATGATACTGTAATAGTTTGGGGCTTGGGTATCTTAAAGATATTTATACAATAAATGATTGAGTGAGGCATTTGAAGGATTTAGCAAAGCACCTGTGCAGGTTAGGTACATAACTGCTGTAGTTTAATGTCCTCAGAGCTACAGCTGATGAGTAATAACATTTCCTTCAGCCATCCCTAAACACGCATACACCTGATAGGTTCCAAGCTGTTTACTTCTGTAAGGAATTTCTTGCTTCGTAATTTTAAATTTGCTCTTTAGCCTCCTGCACGATGAAATTTGGTACTGTCTTGTTGACTCTGCATTAATTGGTATTGGTTGGCTCATTCGGAGGCGGACCAGCAGTTCACATGCGATATTTTCTAGATACAAAGACCATTTCTCACCTCCCTCATTTACTTTTGGTGGCAGGAATCCAGGCTGCGTATGGCTATCAGTGTGCATGGAGAAACCCCCTGCCTTTCTGCCCTTTTTCAATACTTTTAAAAAAGAATAATTTTATTATAATAAGGGAAATGACATTTCCACTAGCCCTTTCTCAGCGGTGCCCTGCAGGGAGCGTCAGGACATTTGATTTAGGGCTCGTCAATTTGTGCTGTCTTCTGCTCCTTCTTTGACCACTTGCTCCTAATTTGGTTGGACTCCAGTAGTGTCTTGGACCAAGCAAGGAGTTTTTCGTGACAGTGCGTTGGTGCTCTCCCTTCACTCATTATCCAAACAGTTGACTGCACTTTTGCTTCAGTACAAGCCATAAGTGAACTAATGTTCTTAGCATTTTAAATCAATTATATCATTTTTTAAAATGACGTATCTGAATGCTTTAATTCCTAAATCAAACCATGCTCATCAAGTATGAGATACTTTGTCTTGCATGTTAAAAGTATTAGATCTGCCCCACTCCTGAATTCTGGCATTTGGCAAATTAAACCTGAGATCCTGCAAACTTCTAACGGAGAGTCACTGATGCGTTTAACTCACTCCCTCCCATCATGACAGCTTTACCAAACATCTGACTTGCTAATCAGGGTAAAGGATTTTATTTTCTTTGACTGAATCTTCTTTACTGCCTCTCTAGTCCTTACAAGTAAAATTCATCTCTTGCACTGATGCACTTCTAGTATTGCATAAAGACTACAAAAGCCAAAGTTAGTGCAATTTCAGATTAATAGACCTTGGTATGTGTAAATTGTGGCTTCAGTTTGCATACGGTGAGAACCCAGGGAGAATATTATTGTCCTCGTCTCTGAAATATAGCTACAATACTTAAGTATTCATGCTGATGCTATTGATCAAATTTGAAGAGCCTGCAACTGCTTTGTACTACATTTAGAATTTGTTTCAAAGTATCAGAGAACTAGTTTAATATTCTTTCACAGTTTTGATTAATTATTTGAAATCTTCTTCTCTTTCCTTCCAAGGATTCAAATTATTCAGGCATAAGAATTGAATGCCATTATGGTTCAGCTACAAGAGTTTTACATTAGCCAAAATATGAAAAACAGATTTATAGTACTTTATATAAAGCCAGAGATTTTAAATTGTATTGACTTGTTATGTTTAGGGAAATCTTTCTTTACTACTGTCCATTGCGCAATGTAAACTGATTTTTTTAGTCACCTCTCATGAGAGCATGTTCCATTCAGGGAAATACATTAAAGCTTAAATTATTCAGTGTACTTTGCTTGTAATGTTCTGAAATCAAATTCAAATACAACAAATAAATCCCTTCTTATGTATTAACAATGGAATAAATACGAGTATTTTGCCACTAGAAATTACGTTTCATCTAGATTTTCCTGTTTGTTTAGTTTTTACTCTTCAAAGTAAAGTGGGATTTTTAGTTTTCACTGCAATCTATCTGCTGTTTAGGTGTGACTCTTTAGCCTGAGCTTAGAAAGATGTTGTGTCATTGAAAGAGCAGTATGTTTTTTGTCCTCCCATTTCTTCACAATATGTGTTGATACAAAGGACTTGTTGATGGAAAATAATAATATACAAGCTTTGTGGCCTATTTTTTATAGTGGACTCAACAACAGTGTTCAAAGTAATAGGAAAAAAAAAATTGAAGGAAGTTGTTAGACTAAAGATAGTTATTTCTTTGTTGTCTGAATAAGAAGTCAGATTGCTATATAGAGAAGAGTTCTACTGTGTTGTTTGCATAGAAACTCATTTACAATTATGTATGTTGATGTAAAGATGACCTTTCTACACTGATTAACTGCATATGAGTAATCAAGGCTCCTTTCTTCTAACACCAAGTTGGTATCTGAGTTCACCATAAGTATTGTGTTACTGTAAACTGAAGGCTACTTGCAAGAAAATACATAAAACAATTCCTGACTTTCAGGAAAATATTCCTAGTCAAGATTATAATTATTTGCTACTGCTAGTAGATTTGAGGTAATACCTAGGGATAGGCATAACAATTTGAGGTTCAATCCTGCTTGGGCATGCACAAGTATAATTATAAACAGTTTCTTCTCTAAAGAACAAACATATTGTAGAAATTATACAAAATGAGTAGCATCTACAAGAGCTAAAACTCTTTGTAGTGGCATCACATCTGTGATGGTTTTCTTCAATAAAAATCAACTGGTTTTACAGCAGAACGTGCTCCAGAGCCTCTGCTCTTGCTTGGCGAGGACAGTGGCCAAAAGGCAGGACAGGGTGAGGAGTGACACTCGCATGCTCCCGGACCAGCCTGAGATGATCACACTGGCTATGGACCTTAACCTTCAGCTGTAGATTTGAAGAGTTTTCCATAGGCAATTCTAGCCTTTATTGAAATAGCTCAGTTTTTGAAAAATTTAGGTGATGGATAAGTTTGTTTTGTTTTTTTTTTTTTTTCCCCCTTGTAACTTAGGAGCAGGAGTTATGAGTCTTAGTCCTGGTGTTAGCAAAGCCTCAAAAGGAAGCTGTGGCATGGGAAGTGGGGGTTACGTATGTCCTGCCTGTAACATGTCACAGCAGCTAATTTTAATGAAGAATTTTTGGAGTTACCACTACAGATGTGTTTATTTCACAGACAGAAGTACTGGGATTCCTCAGGTAAGGGTGTTGGAGATGGGAGTGCTCTGCATGTTGCTGCCATGTTGCAGAATTTGCTATATTGCTGCCAATCGCTTTATTGCCTTGTTTTTCCTCCTTTCCCTGTTCCTTCCTATAAACAAAATTTGCTGCCCCTAAGTTTCAAAAAATGGTATTTTCCTGTCTAGATTTAACTTTCTCTGCAGAGAAGAGGTGACACTGCTGACTCATGTGGTGCCTCTGTTAAACAGATTGTTTGGTGTATTTACCTTCATTTACTTGAGCCTCTTACTGTCAGTTTTTATCCTTCTCTGACCTTCTGAGAGTTCATGCATGGTTTCAAAGCTAATAATAATACCTGCTAAAACAGGCATCTGCTAGAAATCATATGCTGTGCTACAAGTCACTCTAGAACAGGTTTGAAGTCAGCTGGAAAATTGAGGAAACTGTTAATTTTATGCAACCTATTAACTGTCTTCCTATAAGAGTAAAGGATATGTTGATTTTATAGGACTGGTTAATGATCACCTTGAAAGAACAGCTCGAGGACAGGAACACACTTAAAATACACAGTGATGGCAACAGGCTTCTCTTTTTCTGATGTTTAGTTTCTTCTTTTTTAAAACCTAGAGTAAGTATCAGATCAAAATATTTAAATTAAGAATTGTCACAGAGAACCAGCTACTGCAACTACACAGGGAATCTAAAAAATTGTACATGCTGATTTTAGGCACAGAAGACTTTAGAACTAAATTGCCTGGTGATCTAGACCTTGTTTTTGCAAGCTAGCTTCATATTTTCTTCAGTTTAAGAAACGGAGAGGGAGAAAGAAATACTTTTAAGACACTGATCATGTTTATGAGGATGAATAAAACATGTCGATGCAGGCTGTCTTTATAATCAAGTCTTTGCACTACATTTGGATATAAAATTCTGATGAAGAGGGTCTTCCCCTCTGACTTTTCTGTGCTGTGAGAGCAGGAAAAATAATTATCTCTTGTGGAGAAATATGTGCAAAATATAAGAGCAGAATGGAGAAATATTACTGCAGGGGGCTGTGGGTCAATGGAGGACAGGATTTGAAGAACTTAGTAGCTTCTGCTTCTGAAGAAATGCAAATGTGTTTCTGTAAATAATTCTGCTCCGAGGGTCTTGTAGATGGAGGATTTAGTTGCATTTAGGAAGAGTAGTTTTGTTCTGCCTTTCCCTGAGAGATGAACCTCTGTGATTAACAGGTAAAATTTCCCTAAATTGGTGTTTGGGTACAGCATTTATTAAAGCCCAATTTACAAATTTTGCAAGTCATGGGTGTTTGCCTCACTATACTTACACAGTGAGCTTTACTTACTGTGACCTCATTTGCATTAAGAAAAAACATCAATGGATGTTGGAGCCCCAGTCCTGAAGAGTTCACAAGTCCTGTTTGCAGGGACCACACACCTGGTCTTGCTGGGGTGCCCCAGGTGTTCTTCCAGCCCTTCTCAGCAACCAGCACCAGTAGTATGTGGAAGGGATGGGGTAGTAAACCAGTGAGCAGCAAGGAAACCCTGATGGCTGCCAGGTGGGAGACATTTTAGGATGAGAGGAAACGGCCTCAAGTTGCACCAGGGGAGGTTTAGATTGGACATTAGCAAAAAATTCTTTCCTGAAAGAGTGGTCAGGCCTTGGCACAGGCTGCCCAGGGCAGTGGTGGAGTCCCCATCCCTGGAGGGATTTAAAAGACGTGTAGATGAGGCGCTTGGGGACATGGTTTAGTGGACATGGGGGGGTTGGGTTGAGGGTTGGACTCGATGATCTTAGAGGTCTCTTCCAACCTTAATGATTCTATGATTCTATGATCCTATGTCTTCTACATTGGTGCGTAAGGTCTTTTCTCTTCGCCTTTTTCCTAGCTTTGGGCCTGCTGATGACCTCCCTGGTTCGTCCCAGGTGAGCCCTTCCTGCACAGCAGGAGACCGCTCACGGAGGGGAGTGCTCCACTGCGTTCTCGTGTGAACACAACAGTAGTGGATCAGGGTGGTAATTAGATGACAAAATATGAATGTGCGCTTAATAAATTGCGCGTACTGTGTGTGAGGCTTGGTTGATCTGATATGAAAACTGCAGAATGCTTTGCATAGGATTGTATTTCATATTACTTACCAGGTAGCAGTTTGAAAATACCATAACTTTTGTCTTCACGGCGGATCCGCATTTGGAGGTGTATGTATGGGTCTTTGCAGGATGGATATGGAGGTGGAGAACTATAATGGCTCTGCTGCAGAGTCAGTGCAGTGTGGTAGAGGTTTCACTCTGCTTTTCAGTCCATTTAAAAATCTTTGGTAATGTCTTCTGGGCTGTGAGTTCTATAATAAGTGTTTATTACATTTATGAATATTTATGCAGTATATGAGATCTGAGAAGGAGAAACGAACTGTTAAAAATAATTCAAGGTTGAGTATATGTAAGACAAACAGAGGGAAGGTTTCACTTGATAAATTTAGTTTGAATTTGCCATTGATCAGAAGTTTAAACTGCTACTGTGATTAGTGTGCCTCTGGTTCCTTGTTATTATAAAATCCATGAAAATAGATAAGTAAAGTGGTACTGGCAGATTAAAACAATCAGAGCTCCCATTCTGGTCACTAAATCTCAAGCAGAGGTACTTCTCAAATCACAGCCTGCTTTCTACAGCTGCCTTTTCATTCGTTATTTTTTTAAAACAGCGTATTCCTTTTTCTTTGTTTTTTTTTTTTTTCCCTGTTAGTGTCTAGCTTGCAGCTAATAAAACTCAGAATAATGATCACCTGTTTCCCCTTGCGTTAACTCAGTTAAATGATTATCTGAAGAAAAGCATTGTACAATGCTTCATGTCCCTTCCTGGATCTGAGGTAAGAACTTGTTCTGCTTTGCAAAAGTCTAAATCCAGAATATTTCGTGTACTTTCATTCACTTAAATTAATCTAGGTTTATAGTCGTGTGGAAAAGTCTGGCGCGCTCTCAATGGCTGGTAGTGTCAGAGTCATCAGAAGAAAACAAGTGGAAGGCAATCTGGTGCAGGATTGGAGTGCTGGGGTTAGAATAGCAAACCCCTGAGAAGTGTGTAATAACGACAGTTACCTTTTGTCTGGAGTAAAAAAGTACTTGAGAGAAACACGTTGGGTTTGGTTCCATGTGCGTAAGTTTTGTGACGAGACTGAAGAACATGATTCTTACAGGATTTATGGCTGTATCTAGAAAGCAGTACCCTTCAGCAAGGATGGGGAAAGCAACTCAAATTTTCTTTTTTCCTGTGGGAAGAAATACATTTCTTATGGAATGGATTTTATGCTCTTTACCACTGGTGTTAAATCCACTGTATATTCAGTATATGATGCTGCACTTATTTTCTTTGTTATGCAAAGCCTGCTTTGTATGTGTTTCTGGAGGAAAGGGAACTTTATACGGCTACAATTTGTTTTCTCATAAATGTTCCTTTTTCTGGCTCTGGATTTAATGGTGTTTTTCTTCCTGTGTTTTATTTATTTATTTATTTCTGTGAAGCTCACAGCTTTTTTCTCAGTAAAATAGGTTTTCAAATGAGATTTCTCTGAGCTGCTATTTTTCTCTCTGCATTACTTTCCTAATGATTTGTTATTTTTTTCCCCCCTCTAAACCTAGGTTCAACAAATTCTCTATTTCCCAGTAAAATACCCTCTCAAACAAGAGGGATCTGAATCAGGACTCCAGAGCTTTTCCTTTGGAGGTTAAGACTCAGAAGCAGAGTTCATTCCTTGGCCTTTTGTTAAGATTTACATTTCTTTATTAGACTGAGCAAATCTTGCAATTCTAAACAGTGTTCCTCTGGCTGTGCTTGCACCGGGCCTGATGGAGCACTTCTGAGACCTGGCCACGAGCCAGTCAAAGCTCCTGGCAGAGGGACCCTGTGAGTCCCACTGTCGTGGTTTAACCTGGCAGGCAGCCAAATACCACCCAGCCGCTCGCTCACTCCCCCCACCCCCAGCGGGATGGAGAGAGAATTGGAAGGGTAAGAGTGAGAAAAACTTGTGGGTTGAGATAAAGACAGTTTAATAGAACAGAAAAGGGAAAATAATAATGATAATGATAACATAAACAAAATGAGTGATGCACAATGCAATTGCTCACCACCCGCGCTGACCGATAACCAAGTAGCAATCGGGACTTCCTGGAACACGCCTACCATTCATATACTGAGCATGACGTCACATGGTATGGAATACCCCGTTGGCCAGCTGGGCTGGCTGTCTTGATTATGTTCCCTCCCATCTTGTGTACCCAGCTCAGTCAGCAGGCACGGGAGCTGTCCTTGGACTAGGAGGGTACTTAGCAACAACTGAAAACATCAGCGTGTTATCAACATTCTCCTCATACTAAATCCAAAATACAGCACTAGGAAGAAATTTAACCCTATCCCAGCCGAAACAGGACACCCACCCAGCCTTGCGGCTGGGGACATACAAGATCTCTCTGGTTGGAGCTCAGTGCCCCTGCAGAATAGGGGCTCTGCGGGCAGTAGTTTGCTGGCAACTGAAAACTCGTTCTCAGCTGAGAGTGTTTGATGCATTGGGTGCTCAAAGCACTTGTTATATCCCAAACTGTCCCCTCGGGAATCATCTTACAGGGTTGCACCAAAACTGTTGCGGAGCACCCTTTTACGGGATGGCCCTTGGCGTGTTGGGTAGGAATAAATCAAAGGTAACGTGAAAACCTGCTTAAACTGATATTGCTTTGCAATGTCAAGGTTTGTATTTGTCACCTTCTTGTGAGAAAAGGGACTGTGGGGAGAAGGGTCATGTCTCTCTTGTCTTCACTTTTACGTATCTCAAACTTCCTCAAAGTCAGCACCTTCTGTGGATGTATTTAACAAGGGAGAGGTTTGCTGGCCAGGACTCCCCGGCACTGGGAAATCGGAATAAAGAGAATATGGTTGCAAAATCGGGAAAGCATACCAGGAGTGTAAAGGTTTATAACATTAAATTACAGGGCATTTTGTATTCCTGCGGATTTCTTTAAGCAAAATAAACAGGTCCAGTATTGTGTTGATGTAGCTGTGTTGCTGCTTTCAGGGATGGGCTCGCTTTGGGGATTTGTGGAGAATTTGCCATTCTTCAGTGTAGGAATAGCCGATTTTAGATCTGCATTTTTGTAACATGTCAAAGGCTTACAGGATGAAATTTTGTGTCTGTATTGTACTCAATCAACTGCAGCGTGTCCCATGCAGGACATAACAGCTTTTCCTCTATCTCTTTTCTTTTTTTTTTTTTCAATGGGATTTTGATGTGAATGAAAGCAAGATGCCACTTTGGCTGAAGCAGCCACAGAGTTAATAGGATTCACATGAGTTTCCAGATTCATCTCCGATGTTGTACACACCGAGCTGTGAAGTAGGCTCCCATCTGTTCATGTTTGCTGCACACAGTTGAAATTAGGCTGAGCGTTAACAGTGCGGGCAAGAGGCACGTTGCTGCAGCCTGTCCTGCTCGGGCTTTCCCACATGATCCAGTCCATTAGGGTGATGTATTAGAGTGATGGGATCAGGCTCTTTTTCTTCTGATACAGACTTTAAGTAAGGCTTTTTTAACAGATGGTAGAGCTGAGGCAACAGCATTTCTAGTCCAGAAGAAACTTCAGTAATTTTGGTATTTTATTCCCAATTCAGGGCAAGAAGTTGCAAAATCAAGAAATTTTAAAGACACTGATTACATTCCAAGTTTATCCAATTCTGCTAAAATGTTTGATTGAAATAAAATATTTTGACATTCCTACAGTAGAAATATTTAATTTTATTCAGCTTACTCAAAGTGCTTCATTGAGTGAGAGCTTTCACCAGCTCTGAGCCCTGTATTCAGGGAAAAACATCAACCCACTCAAGTTCTAGTGATAACTTGGAGCACTGGATGTCTCCACTGGGTATCTAAAAATACCCTTTTGGTACATGGGTGATAACGCATTTCTTTCTTAACTTTTTAGTGGAGGAATTGTGAGATTCTGCCTCAGGAGTGGAAATGATCAGGAGGTTGTAGGGTGCCAGGGTATTGCGAGAGGGCTCAAGCAGGAGACAGAGGTAGAGCTCAGATGGGAGACTGAGGTACTTTAATGCTGGTTTAAAATAATAATAAAAAAAGGTGCATTTTCTGATAATGGCAGGTATTTGCTTCTGTAGTTATATGAAAAGCTTGTTTTACTGCAAATGCTCTAGGACGCAGTGCTGGTGACTGCTCGCTGACGGCCTTCTTGCAGACTTTTACCAGAAGCTGTAACTGCAGGAGCACTGAGACCCTCCACTGTCCACCTGCCACTCAAGCAAGATTTGATATTGCAGCATTATGAAAGTTTTTGCTGCATATGCTCTAGAACACGTTG
>VZTQ01003406.1:340202-589484 GCA_013400755.1 Pelecanoides urinatrix
ATGATTCTATGATTCTATGACGTCATGCTCAGCATATAAAGCTGGGGGAAGAAGAAGGAAGGGGGGATGTCCGGAGTGATGGTGTTTGTCTTTCCAAGTCACCGTTCCATGTGATGGAGCCCTGCTGTCCTGGGGATGGCTGAACACCTGCCTGCCAGTGGGAAGCAGTGAATGAATCCCTTGGTTTGCTTTGCTTGTGTGTGCGGCTTTTGCTTTCCCTATTAAACTTTCTCTCAACCCAGACATTTTCTCACTTTTACCCTCCCGATTCTCTCCCCCAGCCCACTGTGGGGGAGTGAGCGAGCGGCTGGTGGGGCTGAGTTGCCGGCTGGGGTTAAACCACGACAGCTTAATACTGGCTTTTGGAAACTGGATCAGAAATATTGTTTTAATGTGTCTGAGTGTGCCAGCAATGCTTCTTCCTGAATGTTCCCGTTAAATGCAGCTCCATTTTCTTTGTTTCAGTCTGTTGGCAGTGACTGTCAGCTGATTGTGTTCAGCACTGTTTCTCCTGTTTCTCAGGGTATATTTATGCTTTTTAATTTTTCTTTTTTTGTTTTTCGTCCTGTGCAACAACTGTTTAAGCAGCAAGTTTCTCTTGGCAGGGAGCTGGGTGCTGACCGTGTAAAAGCAGAGTCTTTTCCAGAAGCGTGAAAAGGCTACGGCATAATCATTTACAGTCATAGCAAAGCATCCCCCGAGCATTGTGGGGATGAGGGAGGGTGCCGATAGGAAATAATATGATAGTTGTTTAATGAAATAACAGCAAATGAGGGATGAGGAGTTACAGCTGGTAAATGGATCTAAATCATAAGAGATACGGATGCCAGTGGGGTAGGACAGCCCATGATGCTAATTTATCGGTGGCTGCCACTGGTGTGTATATACCATGTATTTATGGCTGCTGTGCATGAGAGCTATTGTCCTTCAGCGCAGGAGAGCGGCAGCTCTACGGGTGTGAGAATTACTGCTTCTAGGAGAAGACGCTGCCATCCAGGAGTGTGAAAAATTACTCAATGGCATTAAGGACAGCCCAGCAGCTTTTATATGGCTTTAGTGTTATTGTTGAAGAGAGGCTTTCTTCTTTTGTTTAATTCTTAACAGCAAGTTTGATTCAGCAGTGGGCTTTAGATGTATTTGCTGTGGTGCTTTGTGATTGTGTTTTGGTTTTATCTTGATTACTGCATGCCCCCAGAGTCATTTTTGTATCTTGTTGCTTCCAGTCCTGCCTCTGTTGTGGGCTGGAAAGTTTCTTTTTATCTATCTCTTTTTTAAAGAAAGATGTTGGAATAATGTTGGAAAAATATTAGCGATGTTCCAATAATGTTGGAAAAATATTAACGATAAGAAGAATTTGATTGAGGGACATCGCTGCCTTACCGTCCTGCTTTCCCCACGTCTAGCATTGTTGCCCTCTGTGGGAAGAGTTTTGTCTTATTTTGTGAGGGTTTGCTCAGTTAAGAAAAGGTAAGCCTTGGACTTGGATCCAATTCCCTCTTTTCTCACAGATTTCACGTTTGATTTTCAGCTGAGCATCTGGGCTGCATCAATGAAAGAAAGACACAAACTCCTCTGGGGAGGTTGGTCTTAGCATGACATTCCTCAGTTCTCTGTTCTTTAAAAAGAAACAGCAATATTACCCCTTTTCAAAGAGTGTTGTGAGAATAGAAGCACGGGGAGATTTGAGATGCTCAGATACTACAGCAGTGTGAGCCATGCAGGAGAACTGAACAGGCTTTTAGACGTTTGTCTCAGCTTGTGTCTTGTAACAGATTCCTGATAATTAGGTTTTCTATTCAGCTGGTTTTTGATAGCGTTATTACCTGCCCATCATTCTTTTCTTTGTTAACAGGCATTTTTTACCTTTTCCATGCCTTCTATGTCTTGCCTTTTGCCTTCCCATTGTCATTTATTAATTACCCATTTACACCGTGTCTTGTTGTGCTGAAATCTACTGAGGAATTCTTTGGATTTTTTTCATATTTACCTACCAATAAATTGTTCTTCATTTCATGATTTCATCAACGTCAATTCTTTGATCATCCTCGATTCTTTGATTATTCAGTATCTTATTACATTCAAGGGCATTTAGATTATATTTAGCAAAATCAGCATGCTAAGCTTCAGATTCCTATCGCGATCTGGTTTTCTGATCCTGTTATCTCCTTGGATACTCTTGCTGGAATCTTCTACTATGATGATCGTTTATTATCTGTTTCTCTCTTGTTGTTAACTGCCCTCTATTTGACTTTAATATTTTCAAACAAGTTGTACTAAGTTTTTTCTCCGTGAGAGGTCTAGCATGATGAGACTATTCACTTGGTAAAGAGGAAGACATAGCTTCGTCATAGTGGGGAGAGGACAGGAGAGCTCAAGCTCAGGTAAACCTACAGCTTAAGTCATCTCCTCAGTTTAAAATGGAAAGAGTGAGGAGGCAGATGAAATAGTAGGACACAATGAAAGAGTTGTTTATGAAAGTATGAGCTGAGTTCAGCAGATATGCTATTCAGAACCATTCTTTTTTTTCTCTTATCCCCAGTGGTGTACACTTAGAAGAATTTAAATGTTGCCTGTTCACAGTATTTGTATTTATCTTCAAAACCTCCAATAGGAAACACAACCAATACTTGGTTATAATTATAACCCAATCTTAAGATTGCTGTTCTTTGCCATCATTGGCAATACTACTGTATCCACTGCTTCAGTTTAACAACATAAACTTCCAGCTTGTGTTCTCTCTCCCAAAGTGTCTCCCAAAGTCTGGTATACGCATTCTCAGGAGAATGAAAGCAGCAGGTTGCTGCTCCTGAAGACTCTGTGGCTCCTCTTCCTGCATTACTTCAGCAACTCAATAAATAAGAGAGATGCCCTGAGTCCGTCACAGTCTCACTCTTTTGGCAATTGTTGATTTTGAAACTGCAGACGACCTCAAAAACAGTCACCGATTTTTAATTCAAACCATCATCTTCCATTACCTTTTTCTTCAGTTTCTGCAGCTTTAAAACACCTCCACCTTGCTATAACCTCCTTTTTAAAAAGATACTGTTTTTGTTACTGTTGGGAAGGAAGAAATCCTCAGGCTCCGTACCACAACCTAATCCCTGCTTCACTGGCAAGCCTATTACTTAGTGCCAGCTTGAATCACCTGCAGTCTTTGGGCAGCAGCTGACCCCAACCAGCCCAGCCCAGGGTCCTCAGTCCTGCCCCAGCAATGCCGTAGGAAAAGGAAATGGGTTTCCTTGGGAAACCCAGTGGGTGAATGAGGTTTTGTCTAGTCTGTCTTTACCGCCATCGTGTGTGGTGGGGGAGCCTGGCAGCGTCCTGTGACAGGCCGAGCAGCAAGCTCAGAAGTCCTGTGGGTCTTCACTGTGTCTCTCAGTGAATAATGTAGGGGAAATTTGCTAACAGCTATGCAGCCTTGAAAAAGAAAAAAAAAAAATCTAGAAGTATATGTCATATTTGTAGATGAATTTTTCTTTGTTCAAATATACAACAACCCTCTCCAAATATTGTCTTTGGGTTACATGATGTTCCCAGTTCAATATTTCCATGTCTGTGATTTGGACCTTATATTTCTTCCTAGTTCATTTGCTGCTGTGGGCAATGAGATTGGTGCATTTTCTGATTTTTTTTTTTTTATGTCTGTAATATGTTGGCCTTCTTCAGGTTCTTACTCTGACAATATGATATTTCTCCTTATGTTTCTAGAGTGTCCCAAATTGCTCATAGAGTCATACTGATATCATTTTGCTTTCTATTCTATTCCGTATTTATGTCCTTCTTTAGGGCACTATTATTCATGCTCACAGGTTTTAGTGTTACATTTTTGCTGACAACTCCCAAATCTATTTTTCAGTACCTACTGACCCAGTGCTGGCTCTCCCTTTGCTGCACGATTGTCTTTATGACATTCCAGTTCGGAATGGATGTCATCAAACTTTCTCAAGTTGAATGCAGACAAGAATGTATTGTAGCTCGAAGAGCTGTCTCAGTATCGCTTTCTATCTATATTTCTTATTTGCCATTGACTTCGATGGATGCATGCAAAGTCTTACATGCTTTACTGTAAGATCTGTAACTAATAGGAATATATGATTATTACTGTTTCATCATGGAGGTCTTACTAGCAATTAAGTGTTACAGTAGGTGGTGCATAATCATACATAACAGGGCCTTAAAATACAATTTTTATAATCAAATTAGGGAAGTTAGAATAGATTCAGTGGATAAGGATGCTGAACAGGCAGCTATCCTATGAATAATATGTGTCTGTTGTGAAGACCAGTTCAATATAAAATTTTAAATAATAATATTCAGGAAACCTTTATGGGCACATAAATTAAACACCCAAAATTACATGCCCAGCAGTTTCTATGAATGCCCACTCCCCCTTGGCAGCTGTGAACCAGAAGAGAAGCAGCATCTGCAGAACTTTGCAGAAATACCTGTAAAACCAGGAGCTCTGAAAGGAAACAACTGACCTGCCATCGGAGAAAATCACAGACAGGCTAGTTCATCTGGAAGTGTGTTTATGGAAATACGAAGCACTGACCAATATGCTTAAGATGCATAACAATTAGTGGAAACTTTGCAAAGTGTCATGGAAGATTGCCTAGAGCATGCGAGTCACTGGGATTTGGTATTTTAGAGACAAGCTGGCTGGTTCTGTGTGACTTCATGCTTAGTCATTTAGAAAGACAGAGAAGTTTCATGAATGTTTTTTAAACTATCTTGCTTTAAGAAACTCCACAGTTTTAGTTTGTAATGTTGAGGTGATTAAAACTAAGTTCTACTTTATAATTTCCTGTGTGGTTAAATCCTGAACAGACAATAGTTTTCTTTAAATTTTTAACTTTGCTTCAGTCTTTACCCTTATCTTCTACCGATCTCTCTCCTGTATCTCTCAAACCTGTATTGTTCGTGGAGAAACATAATTCCTTGCCTCATCACACTCCTATTAAGAGATCTCTCTGCTGACTTCACTGAAAAGAAAAGGTTGATCTAATGCTTATACCCTTTGCTTGCATAGTAATTTGCTCCATCTGGGGCTTCTCTTTGGTTTCCCGAGTCTGGTTTTTACATCTAGCTCCTTTTGAAAAGGAGCTCTTACATTCATAGACTTCACTTGTCTGTTCTTTAGACCTGTACATTGTACTTTTGAACATTGAAGTTCAGGTTTCATTCAGGCTTTAAAATATTTGAACACAATTTGTAGAGCAGCTTCAAATCAAGCCACTGTCAGAACAGCAACATAGACCCAATGCTTAAAATTAAGAACATCTCTGCCAGTGGTAACAAGTTGAATGGTAAAAGGAGTTAGACTTGAGAGGTGAGAAGTTCAGGGTGATTTTACCCTGTTATTCTGAGGAGACCTGGAGGGCAGATGTCATGGCTTGTAAGAACTGGCCTTGTTATCCTCAGCCAAACCTCAAGTGTTAACACGTGTAAGCGGATTGCCGGAAGGCAGGGGGAAAACCGCTTAATACCTGGAAAAAGCCTACAGAAGAGTTTTTCTTTCACCAGTGCCCATGAACATCGTTGCTTGTGAGATGTCCCTAGACGGACAGAGGGCCTCATTAGAAGGGGACCCAGATCATGGAGGGGTTCTCCCTCCTGTTGCAGCAACATATGGGTTTGCAACGAGGAGGCATTACTGAACATTCAGCCTTGTTGATGACATTCGCATCCTTCTCACCTTTGAGTTTAATCTTTGGAAATATTTTCATTTACTTTTTGTCTTCTGGCCTGTTTGTTTAGTTTTGAGTTTTCATTGAGTATTCCCTAATTAGATTTTTTTTTTTTTAGAGACTATGTATAGCTGCATGTTGTTTACAAGGAGGATGTTGAGCAAAGAACAGTGGATGCCTTTTACCATCCTAACCTTCATTTCTTGCATGTTAGTTTGTATTGCTCCAGAGTTAGTTGTTTTGTGTGGTTGAAGATATCTCATTAGAGTTCAGCTTTCATAATTTAGGACTGAACATTGACCACCCCTGTGAAGCCACAGTAAGCAAGCCAGTTCTTGTTGGTTTAAGTAGCTGTAGGAGTAGAAAACTTCCAAAATGGTAACAAAATATGCTGCTCTGTTCAGCTTGTTATCAATTAATTTACTAGTGTACTTAATACTTTACTTTTTCTGAGATAAGTTATAGTCCCTCTATCTTTTCATTAATTTACACTTTATGATTACCAAAAATTTTAATAACACACTGAACATTTGGCTGCTGGGAATATTCTAAAATGAGTGTGTGGTAATTGTTTGTAAGTCCATGGAATTTAATTAAACTGTGTTTAAAAGCCTTAGAAACTGATGACTGAAAATCAACTAAATAAAATGTTTACAAATGGGCACATAAATACGCACACGTGTTTAGGAAGCAGGCTGCTTACCATGCCGGACTCATCTGTTTGCAAAAGCAACATCCAATATAGCATGTCTCTGATAATTACATTTTAGCTTAATAAACAGAAATGTGAAGGATGTTTACTTTTATTTATGTTAATGCTTTCTTTTTTGATGCATCTCACTGTAGGATGGTGCATAGCTTTTATATTTCAGGGAAAGGCGTAACGCCTAGGTTTTCAGAAATGGGGGGTGTTAAAAAAAGGAACAAGTTTTCATCCTTTGTGTAAAATGTAGGGTGCATTTTAAACCTGCTCTAGCCCCACGAGATTTCTGAAAGGCACATTGAATTGACTGTACATCGGAGGGATGTTTTACATTTATTCAGGAGTTTTTGTCCATATCGGATTACTACACTGATATGTCATCGATGTGTATGTGTATATACATGTATGTCTGTGGGATATTATTTACAGCCCCCCACTATATCTTTTCTCTGGCTGTGTTTATACTGCACTTAAAGTTATTGGACATCTAAAATTAGTTTTTGTGTCTTGCTTATGTACGAATGAAGCGATGCTGGTTTAGCTTCAGCACCAGTCCTCTAAGCCTGCATCAGCCCCCTGTACCCGCCGGACAGCTGACCTGACCTGACCTGAATTCTGCACTGCCATAAATCACAGAAATTACTTGTTGGCCATTTCTGTGTATACTGCAGTCACTTTGATGTGGTCACTCATGCACATACCCTTCTCCCCAGTTTAAAGATCTTCTGCTGGGTTAAAATTTTGCCACAGGTGTGAAGTAAAGGCCTTGATCTAGTCAAGAGTCTTTATTTTTCCTCTCTGGTTTTTTTTTAGTCTGACGAGTTAAGGCTTCACGCACACTTTTAGTAATGGGGTTTTTGATAGTTTTTAAAACGCTTTGCCAAAAAAACCAAAAAAAATCCAATAAAGCAGGACATTGCCAGGGATTTATGCATGTAAATTGGTTTTCTGAGTTCAAATGAACTTTTCAGAAATGGCACAAAATAGTAACAAATGAAATGCAGAATTTGTTCGTAGTCATTATATTTCAGGAAAAAAAGACATTTAAATCACGTATTTCAAGACACAAACAGTAAAAGTCAATTTTACAGTAAGAAAAATCAGTCTTCCAAAACAGTCATAACACTTCTCAACAAAAGAAAATGAAAGGGAGCACAAGCTTCTTCCTGGAGAGTTTAGAAGTATCACTTTTTAACTTCATTCATAGATAATGGGAAATTTTATTGACTGGTTCAAGCTGAGTACTTGGAAGTAAGGAAGGCTGGAATCTCCATCATGGCCTATTTTTATCCCCCATTAAGTTCATTTATAGCTGAAGTAGTATTTTGCTATTTTTCAGCTATGGCCATTTTTTTTTAAAGTTATTTCAAGACACACGAAAATAATTAAGCTGTAGGACAATGAACCCTGTAACAAAAAGAGAAAGTGCAGTGCCTTCCAGTGCAGCAGCCAGAATAATATATGCGATGAATAAGAAGTTACTCATAGACGCATCTACCGTTGTGTTGCTCTTCATGATTAGCATGTGGCAGTCTTTGTATTCTGTTGGGATTTGTGGTTATTTCTCAAGCTGCCAGAACAACTGACCTGCCTGAAGTTCAACAGTACAAGTGTGTGTGTGTGTAAATATGTATACAGAGAGATACTTATATAGCGAGAGTACACTGTTGGCTTCCTCACTTGTCATCTTTCCTGTCTGGGCCTCCTTTTAAAAATATTAAACCAATTCTGTATGTTCACACATCAGTTTTATACTTTCTTGAGTCATATCCACATTGTCATCCATCAAATACTGACTTTGAGATAATTATGTAGGCATATGCTAAAGTGCTGGGCGGTCCCAAAAGTGTATAATTGCCATGAAAATAAGAGGAAGAGGAACAGGTTTTTTCCCCACACTTTTTAGGAGGGAAGTGGGGTCTGACTGACAATGCAGCAGATGTTGTGTGACGTAGACCACCTAGTGACAGTTGTCATGTTGTCGTCTTCATTTTTTTTAAGGAAAATCAATACAGGAGTCATTGAGAAATTCGACTTCAAAATAGGTGGCGTAGCTTGTTTTGGGTAAGGGAGGCAACTGGAGGGGGTTTTAACTGGAAAACACCTATTTGGTGACATACTTGGTACCTGGATATCTGACGCTAAATTGCATGGTTTTTGTAAAATGAACAAGTCTAAGAAATACTCAAGGGGGAAAAGAGGGTGGTACCACTGGTCCTCTAATATTACAAAATTATTTTGGATATTATATATGGTATACAGCTCTTTTATGACAATAGTGTTTGAATCCAAAGTCCAGGGCCGATGGGTTTCTTGTGGGCAATTCCAGTTAATCCCATGATAGATATCAGCAGGTTACCAAAAAGAGAGAATAAAACATGAATGTTCACCCTCTACATGAACTTCAATTTTTTTTTTTTTCTCCTTTCACCCTATAGATTATGAAGGGCCTAATCCTGACATCTGTTGAGAAACGGTGAAGGGTCTCAGACCACTTTTTGGGCAGTGGAGCCAGCTACGGTTCAGCATATCATTGCCCTGAGCACCTTTCTGATTTATCCCATGTTAGTGGTAAAAAAGAAAAATATTGCCTGCTGCTAAAGCTTGTCACTCAGCTGCCCCATCCTTATCTTGTTTCCAGTATTGCTGATATATCCTGTAGCTGATATTCCTCTCCTCTGTATTAAGTGGTGGCCTCTGAAAAGCAGCCGCTGTAATTGCATCCCGTGCTGGGATGCGGAGGTGAGGCAGGAATCCTTTGGATGACTGACAATGGCAAATTTCTTTCAAAAAGGCAACTCCTAAATGTAGCTTGGGAGGGAGGGGAAAAGAGTTGTTCATCTAGCATGGCTGATGATGGGTTTTGCTTAATAAATCTGGTAGAATATGTTTGGTTGGTTTATTTTTTTCTTTACACAGAAGGAATTTTTATCTTTTTACAGCTGAGAGCACTGGGGCATAAATGTGCAGTAAACAGTGAACTCCAGACAACCTGCTGTCCCTGTCTGCTGGCATTTCACTCCTAAAAAAAAATGCTCTGATATGTCAACACCAAGAGTGAATACAAAGAAAAAATATGTTTACCCTTTTAGTTTGCTTTATCAACTCTATTGATTTCTTGATATAACGTTCTGAAGATCTCTCTTTTACAGAGTAAAGGAGTCTCACATGTTTCGGGAGGCTTTTAGCACGTGCCCCACTGGAGCAGGTCTCTTCACACGGGGCCTGGGAGCTCTGAGGGCTGAATATTGATTTTGGTGGTAGTCACTTGTATGGTAGGCAGCTTGCTGGGTAGCACTTCGTGCATGGAGTTGTGTGTATTCCTGAGGAAGACACTTGCAAACATAACTGTACCTGCCTCTTCCAGTCCAATGCAAGCAGGCAAACGTATCTTCTGAGCTCGTAGAATCGTAGAATCACTAAGGTTGGAAAAGAGCACTAAGATCAGCGAGTCCAACCGTCAACCCACCCCCCCCATGCCCACTAAACCATGTCCCCAGACGCCTCATCTACACGTCTTTTAAATCCCTCCAGGGATGGGGACTCCACCACTGCCCTGGGCAGCCTGGGCCAAGGCCTGACCACTCTTTCAGTGAAGAATTTTTTCCTAATGTCTCTAGTTGTCCATTACGTAAATGAGACATAACATTAATTTTGCTGCTATGGAACCGCAGCTATCTGCCGTGTGTCCTGGTTTGCAAGGAAGAAAGGTTGCAGATTTGACGTTTTTGGGTTTTATCCCCTTGCTGCTACAGGTTGCCTTGTAGAAGCATTTTGTTGTGCAGCAGTGCGCGATTGATTCCCGTTTCGTTTCTTACACACCCCCTCTGCACACTGCTAGATCTGGAAGAAGCTCTTGCTGCTGACCATGTGAACATGCTTTACCATCCCTCGGCTGCTAGGAGCTCACAGAAAGCTTCACCCGTAGAAAAGAGGTTCACTCCTATTTGAACCCTTGAAAATTCATACTCTTTCTGAAAAGGATATGCTTCATTCTTCCTTATTGTGCATATATATTGTATATTTATTGCTGATTCTATATAAAATGGTGATCTTTATGTTGTTTAGATACTTTAACTACGGAAGAATGAAAGATGACCTGACCCTAAAAAAAGTTTCACCAAATAACCCATTAAATGTTTGGTGCAACTATGGATATTGTAACAGTATTTTCTATTTTTATAACATTTGCCTTCCAAGAAACTCGGACTGGGTACAGCACAATTTCTCAGATGTCTCTTCTATGAATTCAAGGATACCAGAAGTATTTTAAAAACTGTATGCATAATAAAGTTATAGCTCCCATCACCAAAACGCAGTTTCCTTGGAGGTAGAAAGATAACAGCTGGACAGGCATCACAGCATTTCGCGAGGCGGGGGGGGGAAAATAGGCATTTTGTCTGATGACAGGAGACTCAGGGGAGCTCAGACTTATATTAATAAATACTTCTGAGCCCTGTTTCCTGGTAGTGAAGCTGAGAGCTTCACATGTGAGCCGAGGATCACATTTAACCCATATTTCTTCAAATATGCTCTTTTGCTACCAATATCTACTCCTGACCCCTGTGAACATATGAAAAAGAGGCTTAAAATTCACTGTTATAGCTGCCGGTTTTGCTCTTTTTTAAATTATCTTTAAGGATTTGCAGTACCAAGATATCAAGATCCAACTTTGATAAACATACATTTGGAGGGGTGGGTTGTTGGGGTATTTTTGTGCAAAGATCTCTTTAGGACTCTGCTTTGTGGTCCAATTAAAAAAACAAACAAAAAAACCCAACAAAACAACAACAAAAAAAAACAAACCACAAAACAAAACACAAAACTTTCAAAATCATGGGGAAAGTTGCTGATTTTCAGCATCTAGATCCAGGTGACTTTTAGGGTTATACTGCAGCATTTGTAATTTAGCAACTTTCATGGCAATAAGAAATCATCAAGTAATGAAAAGGGTTAAAATTATTTAAAATTCAGAGGTTTGGAGTCTTCTGAATTTAAGTTTATAGTGGATATCTTATGGGATCATTATCATAGCTGTCAGGAGCTCTCATTTAGTGAGTAGAAGTCTGATATTTCCATTTAGAACAATTTCTTTTTTACTTCAGTGGCTCAGGATCAGGCTATAGAGATTGGAGATAGAAGCCCTGTGATACTATGTTATTTTTGTCAACAGCAATCATGGGTAATGAGATGTATCTCTTAGTTTCATTTGAATTTTAAAAGATGTTTAAAGTTATTTTTAAAACGTTATCGCGAATGTTTGAAATGAAAGATAAGACATTAAGTATACGACTTTATTGGAAAACTATGCTTTTGAGATAGACTAGATAAAGGGGCTGACTGTAAGTGGAAGAATGATGTCAGTGTCGTGCTAGTAACTGAATTAGTAAATGTAAATATGCAGGTAATTAGACTTCTCGGTGCTATTAATTATTTCAGCATTTCTTGCTGCAATATGGGAAAAATATGGATTGCTTTCACACTCCATTTCAGTTCTGCCAGCTAATGGCTTCCCTTGCACAAAAAGAGAGATAAGGGGATATTCATTGTTTATTTTTCATTGAGAATAGGTACTTACTGTGATAGGTTTCTACTGGCATATTACTGGGCTTTGTGAAACGACTAACAGTTTTCCCTGTAAATTGTCAGTTGAAAACACTCCTTGAGCACTTTTAACTCTATTTTTGTCAGTGTTTTAATGATGACAGATACACCATTGCCATTATTGTCGAAACAGTTGATACCAGAGTGAGTTTTCTTAAGCACACTTAAATTTCTGCTGGAAAAACATTTGTTTGCTCCTCCGGAGCCCGGTTGAGCCGTCAGAGCCATTGGTGGTCTTGGCCAGCGGGACGATCTTTCCGCAGTGGCTGCAGAAAGCTTGGAGAGGGTGGCGGTTCCTGGTTTTGCTGAGGAGCCTCGGGTGACGGTGTTTGTACATTGCAGTGGACAGACAGATTTCCAGCACCACGTTCTTTGTATGTGTATATCAAAACACACACGTAGAATGCCGTATGTAACCCGCTTGGGCTGTATCACGATGGAAATGTCTGCGTGTGTACTGCATGTTCCTGTGCTTAATTATTTTACACGGAGAACAACTGAGCTGACTTATACATGTTTTAAGAAAACTGACTGCTGACACAGTTTAAAGTATGAGACTACAATAATTGTGTTACTACATCAATATTGCTCTGAACTCCCCCCGCCTCGTGTCTGATCATAGGCTGGAATAGGTTGCTTAAGCTAGTTTATGCAATGAGGGGATCCACCTCGTTATTAATAACCACAGAGCTGTCAGACATTAAACGCACATGCAGTAATGAGCACACGTTCCCTGGCAGACTGGCTTGCAGATAGAAAAAATCCCTCCATACATTAATATACACTTGAGAAACACTACATAGCAAGCTCTTCAGTTGCAGTCATATGCTGCTGAGAATATTCTGCAATTTAAGGCTCAATCATATGTTCTCCAAGGAAACCCACTGATACCTAATTACAGGAAGATTACAAATGATAATGACAACATAATGAATTACAGAACCTTTATGACTTATTAGCACAATTTCCTGCTATGAGTCAAGACATTTAGGTGAAACGTAAGGATAGCTTTGAGTGACATTTGCTCATATCTTCCATGATGAGCCTCGGGGGAATTACAAAATTGTGTACTACTGGTTTTATGAGGGTGGTGTTGGTTCTTGTGCCTGCTATGTTTTTATGAAGTTGGAGCTAAGAAGATATTAATATTGTGATATTTCCTAGCACATCACCACCTCTGTTGGCAGCATGGTGTCCTACATCGTGTCTGCTTTTCCAGTTTGTACATTTCTGTGGTCTTACATTTTCATTTTGCTCTAGTCAGGGTCCCCTAATTTATCTAGTTGGCTTTGCTGTCATACCCCACAGATTAAGAACATGCAAATAAAATTGCAAAGGAAAGCAATTATGGAGTCTTTATAAAGCCAAGATTACACTTCACATCACTACTCTCCCTTTCTGTTACCATTCATTGGATTTCAGATATGGTGCTAGAGTCATGGACGAGACCATGACTTAGAAATTGTGGCTAAAAATTTCAGCCTACTCGATTCAGTCACAAAACTACCATTGATTTTAATGAAGTCATATTTAACCCCCCCATGTGCCGTGGCAGTGACGCAGGCAGAACTTGGCAATTTTATAATTGTGTCCTACATACAGTGCGGAATTCGCTGCTGACTGGAAGAGTTGGGTTTCAGTTTGAATAGCTTAACCAAGATTTCCCTAAGTCTTGCTAAACTCTGTTAGCTCCTCGTATAACTCATCAACAATTCAGCAATATCTGGGCAGAATTAGATATTACAGTTATCGAGGATGGAATTAGTTTCAACCAAATAAAGACCCAGATCAAGTCTGAAAGAAAAAGTAAAGCCCTTGCTTAAGAGACAAAACAATTACAAAGGAATTTGTAAGGAATGTTCCTTACAAAGATATATTATGTCTAATACTAAGCAGACCACAAATGTAATGAAAACACAATACATTAAAATCTTGTCTTTTTTTTACCTCATTAAAAGTCAATATAAAACCAGTGTGTTTTACCCATATGAGAAGAAAAAATTGCTTGTCACTAGTGTTAAATGCAAGAGCTAAGGTCATCTTAAGAGGTGATTAAGAAATGAAAAACTTCATGAAAACAGTATATTTAGCACAAGCGTAATACTGGATATCATCTGTGTGTTTCTGTAGAGTTGGTGACAATACTCTGGATTTTACTCTCCATGGAAAGTAGTATCTTTTGATAAAAATTGAACACTGAAGTCTGCTTTTTCAATCAAATATTACTCTTTTCTTGTGGAAATAAGACCGTTTCCAGAAAAAAAAAAGTCCTGTAAGCCCTCCCTCTCTCTGACTCGTCTTGGGGGGAGGAATTAAAACCTTTTACCCAACCCTATTATTATCATGTTCAGTTTTACCATGTTATTAACTTCCTGCAGAGTACTTGACAGGTACTTTTTTGTCATTATGCTTCCCTGTCTGATAACTGGGAGCTTCACATGGACTGGAGAGCTCATCCCCATCTTGTCTTCCCAAATACCTCTCAGTGCTTCTTGCACCAAGTCATTCGCACCCATTCCCATAGCTGGAAACCAGCCGAGGTGGGGGTTAAAGCTGCACACTGTTCCTTGTCGTGTATTTTGTAAAAATTATTCAGTCCTACTTGAATTCTGTTGTGAATAAAGTAAGAATTGAGGAGCTGACCCGTTATCTGGAGATAAGCTATAGTGAAACTAACTGTAGGGTTGGCATCAAAGAGAGTTTAGATAGGTCTGATTTAGATAAATAGTCAAAGGTTTTTCCTGGGTACATTAAAAAAATCTTCAGAAATCTGTTCCAGATCTAAATACTCACCAGTTGTGACTTTTAAAAATCTCTTTGACTTTTTCTTTAAAAAAAAAAAAGTCTTGCTTAGCGAATGCTGTTTCAAATATCTTCTGTGGGGATTTTCAATCGTACAGTTTGGACAAAAATTAATTTTGAAATTTGAGAGAAATTTAAGATCAGTATGTCTTTCTAGCATTTTTAGAACAATGGGTCCAAGCTGCTGATCGCAAGTGTTATGGTGTATATATAAAACTAAGGATTAAATGAAACTGATTTCTTCATGGTCAATAAGCTAAAGCATTTTGTCCTGAACGATTTTTTCCCAGTAAAAATGTTGAAACTATAAGTCTTAAGATTTGGGCCTTCTGTTATCCATCATCTCTATAATCATACAGCCTTTTTCCTTTCTGTCCCATATAGTGAATAACAGAGCTGCTTTGACCTTGTTTCAAAGTACATTTTCTGCAGCATGAATCACTGCTCTCTCTGCCCTGAAATGAAATTATCTTTAACATAGGATGAAAATGTAAAGCCAGAAAGCTGGATGGCTTCTCCTCTGAGAGGTGTTTTGTCACTGTCCATCGATGGAGTCACCACGAGTGGTGCTGGTAGAGGTGCTCGCCCGGCCAGCTGTGGGAAGAGCATGGCAGGTCTTGCACTAAGCAAACCCTAGATAACAGCTTCACAAGTGGTAACCGAGATACAGTTATGGGGAAGGTTTATTTATTTATTCATTTTTGTAGATAATCTTCGAAAGACAATTGTCCAAATGTTTACTCTAGGCACTGGAACTTCTTGACTTATGGTATTTTCACTTGTAACTATCAAAGCTCAAGTAACGTTCTTCTCTTTCCTTTCATTGCTCTGGTGACCGTTAACCAGAAAGGGGGGTGATGAGGGGAACAAGCCACAGAAGGTAAAACATTGTTCTTTCCTAATCAAAACTTCATTTAAGTTACATGAGATCCACTTTGAAAGGAGGCTCTAGGTACTGCTGTTACTGTTGCAACAATTTGCCAAAAACCGCAATTAAAATATACATATTATGATTGAAAAATTAATTCCTCAAGATAAACTCATAACAAACTGGGTTGCAAAGAAATCAGATCATCCCCTAAAGGGAGCTTAAAACCAAGTAAAATAACTCACTGCTCACTAACGTAACATGTTGCTGAGCTCGGTTTCTCCAATTTCCATCACAGTGTGCTGCAACCATAGTCATTAAGCTGGCTGACATTATATGACTCTTTCTTGTCAGCAAGTGTGATGTTGTCCCCAGAAAGCAAATAATTAAAACAAAGCATAGATTTTATTCACAGGCAGGGAAGCTTTTGGCCAGCAGCGAGGCCAGTTTCAAATGACCGGAGATGACAGGAGCCTTCCAAGTTGTGTGCATCTGTGGCTGGAAAAAAGCCACCTAGCTGGTGGTATCCCTGTGGAAAAGGACAAGAAATAAAGCTTGCAGGAGAGATGGATTAGTAGTAGTTTGGCAAGCCAGTGAGAAAATCAAATTAGAATTTGCAAAATATTGCAGGCAGGAAAGGGTCTCAAGGTACTTGAAATAACAAAAGTAACTATGTAGGTGGGAAGAGCGCTCTTTTGTACAAGAAAAGAGAGCATCTTTCTTTTTTGTGAGAGATTGTGTTTTTTTCTGTGTATGTTGAGTGTGAGAGATTTAAATGAATCGTCCTCAAAGAATACCCAGAGTTAGAATAGTTAATGCTAACACAACATTCAAGAAATCTTAAATTGTATGCTTATGAACGCAAGGCGATAACATCCCCGATTAATCAACTTATTTCTGACAACTAGTTTCTATCATTCTAACACTGATCATACTTTTTTTTACTCTCAGATTCCTACAGCCTTTACCAATCCATTTCAGGATTTTTATATATGCTACATATTAAATTTTGTGGGAGACTCTAATGACCATGGGGAAAAAGCCAGATTATCTCTCTCTGTTCATCATCTTTTTATTCTTCTTTTATTCTTTTTATTCCTGAGGCCTGGCCACCTTTGCAGAATGATTGAATTCTCAAGGTGCCAAACCTGCATAACCATGTCAAAAAAGTTCTCTTATCTTTTCAGCTTTAGAAATGACTCTCTTAAATTATAAGACCTGGGCCAGTTTCCATATGGAAAAGTAATACTGAATTACTTAGAAAATTATAATTTTACTTATTTTTCTGGGAAACTCTGTAGAAGACAGTAATTATGATTTTGGATATATAATGAGCTATGAAAATGTGTATACTTCAAGGCACCCAAACCCATCAAATTCTCTACTGAGCTGAAGTGCCACAAATTCCCAGAGGAACAAACTTCTTTGATTTCTTTATAATGTATATGACTTCTAAAAAATAGTTGGTTTTTTTTTTTTTTAAAACCCAACTATCTCAGCTATCATATTCTACTTGCTGGATTAGAAAATAGAAATAACTGGCAGACTGTTCTGACATTTCGGGCAATAGAAACCCAAGAATTGAACGTAAGCCATTGATTTTCCTTCCAGTAATTGTTCCAAAGAAAACGAGTTTATTCCTCAAAAGAGAAAAGAAGAGATGAATGTGTGCATGTCAGCCAAAATCTTGTTGAAATATATGATATTTTATATTGATAAATAGATGGACAGAGAAAGTCAGGAAATTCAAAGCCAGAGTGAGTAATTTACTTATGAAATAATGATTAGATTTACCAAAAGCACTTACATAAAAGGATTTCACTGCTGTGTAATAAGAAGTTCAGTCTAGAAGTGCAGAGTCGTAAGTCTTGCTGGAATACCTGCAGCGCGTTTCTGCAGTCAGTAAAAAGAAGGAACAAATCACCAGGTATTTGTTCAGCATGGGTTTTTTTATTTCATTTTTGCATCTGTCCTGAAACCTTTTAGCCTGTTCTCATAGTTAAGGCAACAATTCCAAATGGCTGTAGTAGAAACGTCATATCTGATTTTGAGCTGGAAAATTGAACCAGCATGTGGTCACAGGTAGGCAACTGCTTCATGGTAGGAGCAAATGGTTGCAATGATTGCTGAAGTAGAGCTGCTGCTGGAAACCAGAAACTATAAGAAACCCATCATAAGCCTAAGCAACTCCAGGCTCGTACTACTTTCATATTAGAATGAAATAATTTGTGTGGGTGTGTTGTCAGATTTGCTGTGGTTTGATTTCCAGTTCTTTACTCCTTTCAGTCTAGTGTGTAAAAAAACTCTGGCATAAATTGAGTGGTTTCTCCTTTCACTTCCCAGTGATTCAGTTCTGTTTATTTATTATTTCATTAAACACCCCAAATATAGAGAGCCTGAAAGTATATTTATTTTTGAGTGTGCATTTAGGTGGAATCCAGTGACGGTGCTTGAGAGCTCTTCTGGCATGAGGTTATTTTCCTGTCAGAGCCACAGTTAGGAATGAAATTCAATGCTGTTTGGCAAAGTTTTCTGAAAGGACATTTCCCGCCCATTGCTGGAGAAGAAAGAATTATTCAACTTATGCTTACTAGAGGTGATATATATCCTAAAATCAATTTAAAACAGGTCTTTTGACACATTGAAGATCTAGAGAGGCTTTACATGCATATCCATGTTTTACTACTGCTTCAATTGAAAGGTTAATTTGAAAAACATGCCCTCATCCTAATAATTGAGACTTTTTTTATTTGTGAGGGTTCAATCGTTTGTTTATTAATCCAATCGCAAACAGATGGCAATGGGTCGTCTTTCTCCTTTTTTTTAGCGCTCTATTTCTTTCCCGTCTGACCTCATTCACTTTACACCAGAGACTCCCCAGTCAGCTCTGTGGCGTTAGCTGAATGGATAACGTTTGGTTTAACATTTGAGATTCAAGACAGTTCTTTGAAAGAATGTAGTATCATATAAAAAGATGACATAAAAAGATACTGACTAATAAAAATAACACGTGGAAATTTCTTTGTAGCTATAGAATAGTTCACGTCTTTCTAAATTCTGTGGAAAAATCCTGGGGAAAAGTTTTATCAACGTGAAGCCAAAGCAAAAATAAAAGTGACCAACAATACTTAATTCTCTTATAATATTTTTTTGGTATGTCATGTGATGTGACAGGAAATCATATCTGCTCTGTCTGCTTCCCAGTGGATCTCGGTTGTAGTAAATATGATTAAAATCCCAAGAAAGCTAAGCTAACGGATTTCTTTAGGAGGTGGTGCGGAAGAAGGGGTCTCGGCACCCGCTGCTGGCCAGGCTGCCGTGTCACTGCCAATTGGGGACTCGGAATGGCATCTGAAAACTGCCCCGGTCTGGGCAAGGCTGACCTGTGGAGACTCTGCATCCAAAATTTCATTTTGAAATAACCACATGTAAGCATTCTACAATGTTTATGTGCAGTTATTGTAATTGCAGCCCGTGATTTCCCCCGCATGTGCTTGACAGCACTGTGGCAGTAGATGAATCTTCCTTGTCTCCTCCACAGATTTTGCTAATTGAGCAAACTCTGGTCTTAAAATATTAAAGAATTTATGTCGCATGAGCTGAATTGACTCCTATAGTAATTTTATTTGCTTCTTTTTTTTTAGTTACAATGAAGACTGATTCGATCAGAGAAGTCTAGTCAATCTACAGCACCTGAGCAATTTTACTTTATAAATGCAAAGTTCAGAATTACTGAAATTCATCACTTTTTTCTCTCATTAATGCTAGAGAAAGAAAACAGTCATCTTTAACGTAGTCCGATAATATTTTATCTAATGAAGAATACTCATGCCTCATTTATTTCTGCAAAATTCCTCACCTTTTAAATAGCTTGTGGCATTTTTTTATTATTATTATCTTAAGAACCAGGCCATCATTCATTCTTGTCCTCTTTGAAATGAGGCAGCCTTGGTGATACAAGACGTGTATAATCAAGATGCATACATGGAGAGAGTTGGAAGTTTTGGGTATTCAGCAATAGCTGTTTAGTATTTGAAGAAACTGTATGCTCAAATTTTATAAATATGTTATTTAAGTCAAGCAAAACGAACTCGTGAGCGGAGGAGGGCGGAGGACATTAATATTGTGCTACTGAAGAGACAACTTCTGTTTTTAATAGGCTTTAATTTATTACTGTAAATATTGGCAGAGCGGTTTGTCGGTGGCAGTGACAAATACTCAGACTGAGCAGCTGCGAGGGGGAGTGAGCAAGTGTGCTCCTGCTCTGTCCGCAGGCTGCAGCTCAGCAGTGGACCCCGTTTTATGCACCCCCTTTATACAGGGGTGGCTAACGGGCTGAAGGGATCAGCCTCTACCGAAAAGGCCACCTCTCCCAACAGCAGCGTTGGGTAGGGCCGTTCGGCCAAGCTGCACGCGTGACGCCTGTGAGACGGTGCTCTGGTGCAAAGAACGGCTCTGTTACATCTGGTTTGAGAATATATAGAGAATCGTAGAATAGTTAGGATTCGAAAGGACCTTTCAAGGCCATCTAGTCCAACCTCCCTGCCGTGGGCAGGCACATCTTCAACTAGATCAGGTTGCTCAGAGCCCCGTCCAGCCTGACCTGGAACGTTCCCAGGGATGGGGCATCCACCACCTCTCTAGCCTGGCCTGCCTCTTTTGTAATTATTGCCAATGCCTTTACCACACAGCTGGTTTTTGCAAGGACAAGAGGTGAGAGCCAAGGCTAGGGAAAGGTGGTTTCGGTGCTGAAACCCATGCAGAAAAGTCCATCGCCTTGCAGGAAACAACTCTCAACTTTGGATTTGGTCTGGCATACTTTCAAGCTGGTGTTGAGAGTTACTGCTCTAAAATGCAGTAGTTTTGTTTGTTTTTTCTGCCTTTTGAAATGTTGGAGTGACTGTGTGGTGTTTTATCTTCCCATAAATTTAATTTACTGCTTTCACTGACTACCTACAGTAGATTTCCAAGAAGAAAACTAATGTGACCTCAGCCAGTTTGCATAGAGTATTTCACTAGCCATTATGTGTAGTTTATGATTTAATCCATTTTAAACTCTTCCTGTAAGTACTTATATTTTTCACTTAATTGTATCCATTTGATCCTCAGCAGTCCTTCAGGAGATAAAGTTATTGCACCATTATCTAGCCATGAAGCATTGATTTGTGCTATATAAAGAATGTATGGATCTTGCTCTTTTAAAGTGTGAAGACCTTTTTGTACTTGATCTTGTAAATGAGAGAATGCTTTTCCCTTTGTGAACTTCAGTCTGAAATTTGTCCAGATCGCTACTTTATTTCTATTTAGTGATATGCTGTTTATAACACCCTTACAAATGGCATTTGCATTTTTCTTCATGACCTTTGAATTCTGATATTTATAGTCTAATGAAGTGACTTGCCTAAAACATTTACTGGAGGAGGTTCATACATGGAGGTTAAAAAAGAAATCTACTGCTCTGTGAATTCAGTAAAATGAAAGAAAAAGTGCTCCAGAAGTTGTTGCAGGCCTTATTTCTGTTCCAATTTAATGGAAACGGAGCTGTTGAGATACTACCTAATTGCCAAGCTGTTGATGATGTGCTATGGGACCAGGATGTCACAGGATATTAAAATTTAATGCCTTTGCTTTCCCCTCAACTGTACACGAGGTTACATGAGGGAAGGAGAAAGGAGAGGAGAGAGTGGCAGTATTCTGTCCCTATTTGTCTAAGGGCGTCTGTAGTTGGTTATCTGGATTCCATTTGTCTGGGCTCCTTCCAGTGTTGATGGCCAATGGCTGTAAACTCCTGTGCGGGGAGGTTGGGCAGGGTTTGACTCATGGAGGGGAATAGGGTTCTTACCACTCTTACCACTCGCTTTTCAAGGACCATCCTGTTTAATTTGAGGACCTGCCTTTTGGTCAGCTGTAGGTAAAGGGCATACAAGTCAGATGTATGAATAATCACTAATTCTCTGGTTGCATCTATGGAAGCCAGAAGAGAAGTGGCTGAAAAGCTTGGTACTGTATGAGCAGCAATGACATCTGTTGAAGATTTTTGTGCGTCAAAACGGATGCATTGGTACCTTGTGATTCTTTAGTTGCTATCTGTTAACATCCTTGTGTCAGAAAGTATAATTTAGCTAAGGCAAAAGGAGGCAATGAGCTCACTGCACTTATGTCCTCCCCAGTGGCTTGATTCGTGGTAGTTTTTGCTGGAAATTGCTCCTAGGGAAGTACCTGTGGGCTTTGCAGGCAAGTATGGCAGCGTGTGCACCATGCGCACACAACACCAAGTCAATTAGAAAAAATTAGCATGAAAAAGGGAATGTAGGCTGCTGCTCCCAGAAGGGCAAGATGTTCTCCCACTGACACGTGTGGAGCAGAGTGTGAATCACGTTCAGCCTTGGTTTAGGTGAGAACCGGATGGTTAGCACAGGCACAGGGGAAATTGCAACTTTCCTGAGAAGTGCATTTGACTACTCAATCCTTATGCTCTTTATGTCTATAGTGTTTGGTATATGTGGTTAGATGCTATGGCTAAATTTTGTTTATGCCAAATTTTAGAAGTTTATGCAAACTAAATTGATACACTTTTAACTGTCTCATACATCCAGGTTTCTGCCTCACTGTTTCTGCCTTACCTCAGTGCTGCTTGCAAAAGCTTGGTGTGCTAAGGTTTACCCAAATATCAACACAACTTTGAACTGGTTTTACATTTGGTGCAACAATCTAAGGTGATCAAACCTTGTACAATCTCTGTGAAACCACAAGGGTGTCCTCAGCTGAGAAATTGCATTTATTACAAATTTAACAATTCAAAAGGAAATGCAGGATGTCTGTTAGCGAACCAGAAAGGGAAAGAGATCTAAGGTTTTCAGTAGGGGATTTTCCCATGGTTCAGATGAATATTTTGCAGACAGAAGGCAAATGCAGCAGAAGCAGATGAATCTGTGATTGGTAAAGAGCGTGATGTAAAATCTGCGTTGACATTTTATTTGTCTCAAGAAGTCACTGGTGTGTCATTACTGAGTAAGGAGATGTCTGCTCCAAAGACTCACTCTGCTATGGTGAAATGTAAACGGATGTATATTATGCTTTAAGACTTGTTAGGAGATCACTGATGCTCTGATTTCAGAAAAAAAACTTGTTTGAGTGTTTTTCTGAACAATCTTTGAGAGTTTTCCTGAATAGAAGGGGGAAAAAAAAAAATTAAGGCAGGATTAGAACCTATTTCAACTGATATGAATATGCTGAGAATTTTGCTTATAGGTTCAAAAGTCCAGTTAAGGCAAAACTGGGCCTTTGTATGTGTATCCTTAAAATTTGTGTGTTTTTTAAAATGTTTATAAGTTCTTTTAAGTTTTTCCTTTGGTGAGTTCTAATAAGAATATATTTAGTAAACAGCATATTTATAGTGACCTCATACCTGATATGGTACAATATGCCAGCAATTCTGGAGGGAGGCTTTTTCTTTTTCTAAGCCCATTCCCGTAGCAGTATTTCATAAGAAAGTAATGAGTGGAGAAGGTCTCGAATGCAACAGGTATACATGTAATCTTCTTAGTAGGCTATTACTAATAATTACGTCTACTAAAAGCACTGTCTAAATGAAGGCTGTGTAACACACGGATGTGGTGGTAGAAACAATCCCTGTCTTGAGGTGCTAATTGCTGCAGTGGGCAGGATGGGAATATGCAAGACAGTCCCCTCCTGGATGGCTAAAGTTGTGGGTATGAGCGTACACTAATAAAGCAAAAAGATGAGCAGTCCAAAATATAGATACGTTAGGCCGTAAGGGCATCTTAAGTAGTCATGCCTGTGAAAAATGTGGAAAAGTATTTCCATCAAGAGCAGGTTTAAGCCACAGGAGGCAGGGCTGGGTACTTTCAGCATCAGCCACGCTGTCATCCTGTCCTGCTTTATTTTGTATTTTACATTTGAGGAGCTGAGCTCTGAGAGCTGTGAGCGTGTTTTCTGGGGTCTTGCGAAGGGCTCCTTCACCCCACATCGCCTGATCCCGGGTGCCTTCCCAGCACATCTGCCTCCGCACGCGTGTGCTGGCGCTGCCCAGCGCTGTCTGAGCTGCTCCCGCGTCGGGAGAGCAGGAACAGCCATCGAAGGAAAGGGCTCCCTGGGCCTCCTGAGATTGATGGGAATGCTCATCTACGGCTTGTTGCTAATTAACACTTGCCACAAATCTTCTGATTGTCTCTTGCAGGCTCTCACGCGTTACAACCCTTCACAGTCATTTATTCCTTTGCCTCGTATCTCTATGTTAATATTCAGCAGATCCATTTGCTAGTCTCTTGTGTGCCATGGGCAGAGCAATCACTAGACGTGGAGGTTTGTTTAAGTCATTATGAGTGATACTGCTATTAATATTTCTTCTACTGAGATGGCACCTAGAAGATAATCCTCCCTGAGATTTAGGGAGATAGTCCTCCCTGGATTTAGACCCGGGCACTATATCAAGCTAACGCAAGTCTGCAAGACTTGGTAGATTAATAAGATCCCCTGTTGGTCATACAGACCATTGGGGCTTATGCTCCCAACACACATTCCAGTTAAGGACAGGAGTTGCAAAGGGAAAACTAAACAGTCCCTGCGATAACCTTGAACTGATTTGTGCAAGTAACTATTTGTACGACTCCTTCGTTCTTCTCATCCTTCAGTTCAGTCCATGCCCACGTCCCGTGAGAGCCACATGTGTCCTGCCCTCTGCGTACCACTGCCACCAGTCACTTATTTTCAGAACTAACCTGTTGTCACTCCTGCAGTCTGTGGTTTCTTTATGTATTTTTAAAAGAGGAAGGTGAGTTTAGCTGTTCTGGTAGTGTGTGCAATGGATAATGGCTGTGCTTGTTCTGTCTTGCTTAGAAGGCATCACAGGAGAATTTAGAAATATTAGCAATGTTTCTATGGATGCACATTATTCCAAATACATTCTGATAAATTATTCATATTTAATGTATTAATCATACCCACATACAGGCATGTCAATAAAGTGGATCATCTTTTTATTAAAAAGAACATTACTTTATTTTCTTCTTACTTTGCCCTTATCACAAATTCTGAGGAATGGTCATTGCACAGTTTAGATCGATTGGGGGTTGACTGGGAGCGGAGTCTTCGCGTGCTTTTGCACTAAACTCATTTTATTCTATTGAAAAGTTTTTCCGTTTGGTTCTTCAGTAGAAAACAGCTCATAGTAAGAAACATCACTGCTGATTTGGTCCCACCTTTCCTGAAATTGATGTTTTCTGGCTAAAGTCCATCATTTTGACCCACATGCCTTACCCAATGGCTCTGTACCATACTGATCTCATACGCAATGCCTATGTCTGCTACCAATACTTATGCTCCTTTTCCATGTTGTACCACACTATTTTCTGCATGCCAAATCCTTTACACTTCTAAATTTGTCATGAATTGTTGCTGCTGGTTTTTCTAGGTTGCTCTTTTTTACCTAGTGTGTTTTCATTTAATACACAGTGCAAATGTGTCTTCTAACTGTAGCTAAACTCTAGCTGACAGCATCTTATGGTAATGTGGGAAATAATAAGACCACTTTGTTATCAAAAAAATAATTTAAAATACATAAAGAAGAATTCATTATAATCTGTTGTAAAAGCAATAAGAAAAGGAAGACAGCATTTCATGAGGCCGTAAAACATGCCTCATGCAGTTAACCTTACAGCACAATCTAACTATGAGTAAATGATGCTATAAAATAAGCCTTGCCATCCTTAATTGCTTAATTAACACTGTATTTTAAAACAGAATTTTAATATAAGGTGTTGCTAAGCACCAGAGAGATTCACCTGAGATAAAATTTAGGCAAGTGAAGTAATTTCTGATGTGTTTACAACAGGCCTCGTGTCAGCCTTTCCTACGGCCGTTATTACAAGGATGAGATTGGGCTCCCGACGCAGCCAGATGCTGCGGGGGGTTGGGGGCACGGCGGGGCAGCACGTGCCGAAATATGTCGTGGGTCTGCGGCAGGACAACAGGGTGCCTCCACAGCCTTTAACTGAGACACTTCAGGGCTCAATGAAGTTGACATTCCCCATTAAAAACCTCAAAGCACTCCCCCCAGCCTTGCTTACGCCGACCACGGAGGGTCGGTCAGAGGGGTGCTGAGGGTGGGAGCCCCCCGAGACCCCGCGGGCTCCACCTGGGCAGAGCCATGCTCACAATTTCGCCCTTTTTCTGCAAAGCGAGGCAGCCCAAGATTGCAGGGCAGAGCTGGGCAGGGTGGCAGTACTTTTCCTCCATGCCAGGCTCCTCCGGAGGCATTGATCATCATTCCATCCCCTTCCCCGTGACTCTCAGGAGCTGTAAATCTGATCACTAATTGAGGGCACTTTTAAAATGCGGTTGTAGGGTTGGGGTCAGGGAGGAACCCAAACAACCGCTACTGCTAAGACATATAATGGTATGTGCTCAATAGGAGCCTGGGTTGCAGAGCTGCTGCCCTCCCAGGTCGTTTGTCTGCAAGAGTGATATTGTCAGCATGAAACTGTGCAGATATTTTTAGGTGAATATTTATTTATTTATCCGCTGTGCCGCCATGGGACAGTATCAACAGTGACCCAGCGACAGACCCATTAGCGCCTGAGCAGGGAGAAGTGCACAGATAAATAGTCTTCAAGTGTGAAGTGGTGTGTTGTGAAGCTTAATTAATTAGTGTTTGTAAAGCGCTATGGGATCTTTTCATAAAAGGAGCTGTGTGTGTGTGCTTTTATTATCGTATTTTTATAACCCTGCACTGAGCTGGAATCTAACGAAGCATTATGCTTGGAAGGGCTGAATAATACAGGACAGAAACAAGTTATACTTTCTTTTTTCTTTTGTGGGTTTTTTTTTTTGGTAGATATGATTTCTGTCAGCTAGACTTTCTACTGTAGGCAGTCCAGGGCATGGTGAAGAACGGAGAAACTGTGAAAAGGAACATCAGTCTGCATTAAATAAGTTGCATTTTATGATGTTCCTATTCAGTAGATACACTTCCTACGTGACGCAAAGTCATACATCAACTTCATTAACTTCTGTGGCAGATTAGTTATAATCTATGGATTTATAGGTGATGCTTTCACAGATGGTGACTCTGATGGAACATTCTTTTGACTGATGGTTTAATGTTACTTTGTCATGTGAAATTAAGCAAATAAATTAGCTATAAATTTCATGTGAAAGTGAAATGCAGCTGTAATAAGAATAGGATGCATATGCCCAAATATAGGTGTACAGGCCTTGCAAAAATAAATACGAAGTAAAAGATTTAGTGGTGTAGTTTAGACTATCATTTTACCAATTATGCTGTGTTTGCTCCAGTTCTGCAACTCCTGTTTGTTCAAGCCACTTATGAAATAACGCCTCGCTGAGGGTTGCAGAAAACAGACCATTCTTTTTATTTATTTACTTAGAGCAGCAAAAATCATTACAGACTTGTAATAATAAATTGGACCAAATTAACTTTCTCTTGTTCTAGAAATTCCAGAAAATTTTTTTGATACCAATCCTAGTCCATGCTTAAACCATGAAACAATTTTTCAGCCTGGTGTTCCCTTCCTGCTCCCTGAACAGCTACCGCGGAGCTTTCCGGGCCGGTGGCTGCGCAAAGGCTCAGGCGCTACCTGTGTCTGTCCTGTCTATAGACTGGATGAGGGGATTATCTGGAAAAATGTAAATGCACTTTTTTCCCCAATATCTCTTATTGAGGCAGTTCTGCTTAAAAATAATGGATTTATATCAGGTAAAACCACGCAGGCAGTTAGAGCTCTGTTGAGAAACACAGAAGGTGTAGGTTCAAGTATTTGGGAATCCCTGAAGTATAGGCAGGGTCTGAATAGTCGTATCTTCTCTTCCACATGTGCCTGCATAGCTGGGTACCTCAGAAATTCTCTGAAAGCCTGTTGTAAACATGAAAACTCCACAAACCAACAAGGAGCCCAAGGGGAGCGTTGCTTCTGTAACAAGTCCCCTTACTTGCTCTCTGTCAGCCACACAGGCTTCTTGTGGACACACACTTGAGGCCACAATAAAAGAACACTAGTGATATCATAATGTTTTTCTGCAGCTGCACAGTACTCCCCATAAATTGATAAATGAGGAAAAAAAAGAGTATGAAATCCTACATTTTCTTTTGACTGTGTGACACCTACAGAAATCACAGCCTGATGCTAAAATTATTTTTCTTACAGTTAAAAATGAATATTCTCCTATGTTGCTCTTGGAAACACATTCAAAGGGGAAATGTTTGGATGGAAGACTCTACAAATAATTATTTGTTTTCCTGAAAGACACACTATGCAATCTAAGCAAATAGAAATAGCAATCCTAAAATAGCAAGTATTGTTTCTATTTGTGCTGCTTCATCAGTTAAACCACTTTATGATACTGTTTCTTTATCAAAGAGACATTTAAATCAAGGAAATGATTTTTAATACTGGAGCAGAAATTAATTTCATGCATCTGCTAGCAAATGCCTACTATCAAGAACTGAGTAAACAAACATTTGCACATCTGTTCCTACTATATGAAAACACTCTCAAATTATAAAGGAAGTTAGGCTTTGCTTTTTAATTTTTTTAATAATGTAGTTTGCCATTTAAAATATTGCCAAGTGCAATAGAAGTGCAGAACATATGTTTGCAGCCAGGGTGAGGTAGAAAAATGTCCTTGATGAAGACAGCATGAATCTTCAGTAGGAGCTACTGCTTTTTAGTTTAGAGTATTGGTATTTTGGTTTAGTATTTGAGCAAGTCCAAGTCCTGCACAAGCGGCTACTGGTAGAAGTGTCTCCAAGAATGCTCTCCATCTTCCTTCCTAGCAGTGGAGTCGTAAAAGCTGAAGCAGAAAGTCAGTGTTGGCCAGGCTGCTCTCATTATTTGACACGTCCTGTTGCTGTACTTGTATAAAGGCTGCTACACTCTCTGCTCTTCAATTTTGACAAGCTGTAGCCATAAACCTGGCAAATTCCTGGGGCAGGAAGCCAGAGGAGCTTCTGCTGCTCGAAACGAGAGCGAGACATCAGCAGCAGGTTTGCACTCTTCTGAATGTTTTAGGACCTTTCTAGGTTTTTCTGTGACTATTGCAGCCATCTTTCCAGTGGAATAAAGGTATCATGTGAGTAGGAACGTATCAAGAGATATTAGTGCAGGCTGTTGTAATGTCACGTATAGTCATGTANATGTTGCTGTACTGGTATAAAGGCTGCTACACTCTACACTCCTACATGAGTAGGAACGTATCAAGAAATATTAGTGCAGGCTGATGTAATGTCACGTATAGTCATGTACAGCGGGTACTTTACTATTTTATACTCTTTCATAAAATACAGGATGCTGAAATTGAGCTTTGGGGCCATCAGGAGGCTGGGTATCACTGTTTAACATTAGCTGTCACCAAACAAGTATGCTGGAAAATTCTACTTACTGATTTAATTAGAAAATGTTAATGCCAAGACTCTCCATAAGAAATCAAAGCTTTTAAGTGGTGTGATTCCTTAGGAGCTGGACAGTGGGACAGCTCATCACTCCAGCTGATGGTCCAGGCCCCCATGAGCTGTGTGTTGGTCCATGCCTGTCCTGTCCCACCAGCTCCTAATCCTGCTGCCCGCCTGAGCCAAGCCAACTTCTGACAAAGGGGGATCCAGAAGCAAGGACCTGTGCCGAGAAGGGAAAGGAAAGAAATGGATTAAGAACAGTTAAAGGCTTTTTGCATATGTGTGATAAACAGAAATCATTGTTACAGTTAGTGTGTCAACATGCCATCAGTCTGGTACCTGAGCTATGTGAGGTTGAGAGAACAGAGAACAATTGCTCAGCAGATAAAAATGCTTTTATGCCAGTCTGGATGAAGGAAGACAGAAGATCAGGTGGGCGAGTCTGGGGCTGGTATCAGGGCTTGGACTTTTAATTTTGCAGGTATAAGTAATAATCCCATTAGACTAGACAAACTAAATACAGTAGTTCATCTCTTGAGAGAGCTGAGTGCTGTTGGCTAAAAGGACTCGCATGTCGGGAAGTTTTGGCTTTAGCCTAACTGACTCTATTTTCTTTCTCAAGTGTCAGATGATACGTGCTACACTTTGACTACATGAAAGAGTGGGAAATGGTCTTCGAAGAAGAGAGCTTTGCATATGTACTTATGCACTGTGTACTGATTAGAAAATAAGTATCCTTCAGCTGTAGCTTTACTGATACAGAGTATTTTGGATGGTGTTTATAGCAATAGAGGCACCAGAAAAGATGTGAGTGTCTATATGGGAAGGATTGTGCTAGACATCTGATTACGTGCTATAAATAGAGATTGAAATATGTTTTAAGTAGTCTATGCAAGGCATCATTTAAATCAGTCATAGATACTCGTGTGCAATACTAGCATAATAACGTATTTTATCTCTGACAGTGACTGGGAGTTAATTCTCAGGTTGAAGTTGCCTAGATCTGGCTCCTTGCAAAATCCCAACAAAGAACTCTGATCCTGTTCAACAAACAAGATGAAAAGCAAATAAAACCTTTGTAGCAGTAGTTGTACATAATTAGCTGTGATCTCCTGGGTACAGTCCACCATTTAATGGAATTGCTAAAATAAAAGCAAGAAAAAAAACCCCACCCCAAATCTAAGCTAAATTAAAGCATTAAAGGTGATACTGGTTTTATATCTTCAAAAACACAGAGGAGGAAGGTTAGGGAATATGATTTATTATTTTAAAGATAAAACTGATGCTTTTAAGTTGTACTTAGTAATTATCCTAGTTTTCTTGTTTCTCTGTTGATCTGCGTGGTTTAATATAAAACATCACACAAGGTAAATAATGGATCAGAAGTGTCATTCACGCGAACCGCTCTTCGGTACACAAGTAAGCAGGCAACTAGAGTATTTTGTTTGCCCCTTAACTGCAGGAGGAACAATCATAGTTTCCTTGAAGTCAATGAGAACTTTAACATTATCCTTCAGTGGGGCCAAGATTTCACCCTGTAAGTTGCTGAGGTAGAGTCTAATGTAAAGCCTATTCAAGTCGATGGAATTTCTTCCACCGATTTTAATGGGTCTTGCCTCAGGGCTATAATGGACATGATGTTAATATTACATGCAATGTTGACTCACAATGCTGAGCTCTCATTTTGTTACTTTTAAACGATCAAAAACGTTTTGTTAGCAACAAGAAGACAGATCTGTTCTGGACTGTTGTGAATCCTCTGACTGCCTTCAGAGGAATCTGAGGGTACTGTACGCATCGTTTTAAGTTTAACTACAAAAATTATTGGTAGGTGCCACCTTGCAGAATAAACTTGCATTTCAGCTGTCATGATTTCACAGAAGACAAACAGGAAATAGAAAAATGTTTTTTCCAAAAATAAAGGCACTAAATCTTAATAGGGAGAAAAAGCGTTGGACACAAATCTCTCGAATTAAAATAACTGCCTCTTTGGATGGGCGAAACAGAGCATGGAGTAAATCTCCTCAAATAAAATACCAGCACTCTGGAGGATTAGTTGCATGCTCTATTTCATTCTTACAAATGTGCTGTGGAGTGATGGGCAATCACCCTTATTCTGCCTTATTGAAGGTGTGCTATCTCTGTGATGCAGATACAGCAAATCATCGTAAACTTGTTGAACTAGGTGCTTTTAAATTGTAGTTGCTTATTAAAGATTACAAAGTGATCAGAGGGTGGAAAATAATAATTTTTTCATTGAACCAAATGCAACCATGCACTAGACCAAAATGTGATGTATTAATTAATTTGGAACCCCTCTTTTAAACCAGCTACACACTGTATAGAGAAAATTTTTGCATCTTGTTTAATTTACTGATTGGGAACTTCTTTGAGAACAGGCTGTCATTACAGCATCCAAGACAGGAGCTTTATTAACCCTGCAGGGACGTGCAGATTACTTCTCACTGCATATCTGCTCTGATGTATTCAGGTAAAAGCATGTGCCTGATTTACTTCCTTCCTCTCCCTCCCATTCCCCCGTCTTTGCCCACCATCCGAAGCCTTTCCGTCTGTGCCAAAGATAATTAGTGTTTCAGCAACTCTCTTTCTGGCTTTGCCACCTGCAATGCAGATAGGAGTGCAGAACATCAGGATGTATATTATTTTAGACTGAAAAATATGCATGCCCTGTGTGTTGCTTTTGATGGATTATTTGCTGTAAAGTTGGCTCATAAAGACAGTTATATCAGACAGAAATGCAGGAAAGACAAAACCAACGACCTGAGAAAGGGAACGTGTTTTCAATAGGTGGTCTGGCTTATAGACACAATAGGTTTGTGCCAAGGTTTTTGCCAAAAGGTGAGCAAAAGATACTGGCCTGCTTGGCAAGGGGGTGCAGAAGCCTTGGAGGAAGGTAAGAGCAAGCTAGGAGTAACTTGGTCCCTGAGATTATAAGAAATGTCAACTGTTGCATGTCTGCTTTGAGGCCAAAAGAAAAAAGAAAAACAGTCTGTACATCAGATTTTTGGTTGGTTTAAATTTGTCCAAGTCATATGAACCTTGGAAAAAATGTCCTTCTATTACTTGTAGAAGATACTCTGTCACAGTTTAAATTACTCTTCCCCTCCCCCTGAAGAAAACCTGTAGTAGATGCGAGAAGCCTTTCTGGTGTGCTAGAGGATGGGGGTGACCAGTGGCTTTAGCTCAGATACTCTGGAGTGGGCAGTGTCATAGGAAAAAGTTGGGCAAAACACTTAAGGAACATGACAGGGCAATAAGAGTGTACTCTGTGCTGCTTGAATGACCATGAACATGGTCTCTATAGCCTGAATATTAATCCCTAGTGCACTTAATATTTACCCCAAACCAGAAAGGACATTAACATGGAATAAAAGTGAAGCTCTTCTCAGTAGCTTGAGGATTAAGAAACAAAATTATGGCAGGGTCTTGTAAATATCTTGTAACCACCTAGTACAAATCAGGAATTCAGGTTAGTGTTTATGCTTAAACCTGTTCCAAATACTGTTTAGGTAAGAACTGAAACTTCAGGTAAGACATGGTGAATGTACATGACCTGTATTGCAGAACATGTACTGATGTTCTTCACTACCTGCATAATTATGACTTGCATTTCATTGTTTGCAGTCAAGAATTAAATAATATTAAAAACAATTCTTCTGTTTTCCCCTTTGTGACATTAGAGTGAAGCTGGGGTTTGTTGTTTTGTAAAAATACAAGCAGAATTGGAAGGCTGAGAGAAGGGATGTAATTAGATATTTTTATTTCTCTGTAGGCAAATATACTTTAAGATAATTTCCATTAAATTCTAAAATACTAAAATTCCGAGTAAAAGGCTGATTTCCACGGAAAGGGTAATTCTGGATAGCCACATCAGCAGGGGCGCTTTCTGAGTACGGGCTGGGCCCTGGTGTGCAACCTGCGCCTCCACCTCCCAGGGTGAAGGAGTAGAGAGGCTCTGTGACAAGGAGGAGAAACACATTTCAAGGGGAATACGTCTGTTCTGCTGAGTAGAGAGTAGCTAAGAGAGCTCCTTCAGCTACCCCCGCCCATTCCTGGTTGAAAAGCAGCAATTTGTGGCAATTGGCCGTGTCCAAGTCTTACCACTGGCTCTCCACAGTGCCCGGCTGCCTTGGGAGCAAGCGTTGGCCGATTGCCTTTGGTCCCTGCTGAGACCTTCATGGAGACTCAGAAGCTCTGGGGAGCCTTATCTTGCAGTTTTTGCAACTGCTAATCAAGGAGTGAGGTCTCTGTCCATCATCAGATGGAGACCACTCGCATACCTCCAGTCATTTCTCTACTTATGTGGTATCTTCTCCTTGTTAATGCTCCAGGAGTAGAAAAAGATTATAACTGAACAGGTAAATCTACAGCTGCTGTTACTGTCTTTTCAAGCTAAATGGCACATTATTTTGTAGTATATCTGTAGATTCATTTTGGAGGGGTATAAGAACCAAACTCATATAGAAAACAGAAATTTGCTACAAAATTCTAGTATGTCCTAGATATATTACATAAAAGTTGACCTTTACAGGAAACTAAACCAGAAAAAGTCAGTGAGAACAAGGCAGAGAACGTCATTTGTCACTATGTAAACCCTCGCTGTGCCCACAGCTTGAGCAGGGCGTGCTGTTTTGATTCCTGCGTCTCGGGAAGGACACGGTGAAAATTCAAGAAATTACCAAGGAAAGTAAGTAAAGTGATCAAGGAGGGGAGCAGCAGCCTTAGGAGGGGGAACTGGAGAGGCTGCGATGCTGCAATTTGGAGAGGAGATGCCCAAGTAGCGTGATTGAGGTTTACAGACCCATACGGTGGGGGAGAAGTTTCCAATAGATTGCACTTTTTTTTGTCTTTCTCTGTGTATGTGTTTTAGAACACATTAATTTCCCGTATTTTCCTATTTTTCACATTATATATTTATAAATTGTACGTATTGTTTTTTCTTAAAAGAAAACTTGCGTACTTAGAGGCAATGATTCTGAGTAATTGAATTAAATGCTCTTTTTATGGTAAAATAAGGGCCTGTGAAGAATGGTGCTTAAAGAAAGAAACTGTAAGGACATCAGTACATTATCTGTCTCTCAGATTTGACCTCACAGCAGGGCAGCTAAGCCCACCCAGGAACTAAATGATTTTGCTCTATAAAAGCCTTTTGAAAATAGATTTTATCTTTTTTCCTCAGGAACATATACAGAGTAAAGGAATTGATTATGGGGAAGAAAATAAGCTCCATAGCGTAAATTATGTTAATTGGTGAGTAAAATGCCAATATTATAGGTATTTAGGCCAAATTAATGTTGCGACGTTGCTATGCTAAAACTCCTGTCCTCTTGTAGTTAAATATATATGGGAACAGTTTTAAGCGGTACTTTAAGGTGTTTGGGTTTTCCAGAAAAAAAACATGGAGTGTTAGATTGGTTACATGACCCATTTAACCCACCCAATATTATTCTAGATACTTTCAGCCTCTATGGAGCCCTCATCCTGCTTTCTCCAGCCAAGGAAAACTCATGGAGAACTTTCACGAGACGTTCATCTGGGAGGAGAAGCAGGACGAGGTTCCTCCTGGTTGCTGCTGCTTCCTGGAAACACAAACTGAGAGAGAAGGTTGAACCATGAGAGAAAACGGCAGAGTGGGCAAAAAAAGGCATCAAATCAACCAGTCGGATTTGCAAACAGAAACTTTGCCAAATAATGTAGTGCACGAGTTGGATCAACTTTTAGGGGATACAACTTGTGTAACTTAGATTTATATAACTTGTAATTCAAGCTGACACTGACTTTGCCAGCATCGCAAGAGTCATTTTATGTTGTTCTTGAGCAATCTCTACGATGAATGAACCATCACTCATGAGGTAGATTTGGCATTTACAACTGACACGTTGTTGAAAGAATAGCTTTAATTTGGGGGGGGGGGGGATCATAGCGAAAAAAAACCTCCAAACCCTTTGGTAGTAATTGAAGTCGTCTTAGTGTTTCTTGGTGTTTACAAGGGCGGTGCCTGAGTTTCAGAAATTTCTTCCAAATTAATGTTTGCGTTTTGGATCCCCTTTGAGAAACTAGAGCCAAAAAACCAACTGCTAGTGTTTAGTGCTGTCCTGCACCACTGGTTTTTGTCATTTGAGGATTGAAAAGGATTTTCTTCTTTTTTGGCATCTGTACATGTGGCACGCGCTGCTTAAATGAAGGCCTGTGAGTGTATATAGCAAAATTAGCAGAACTGAGTCCAAGCTAAAATACGAGGAGGGGGAAGGAAATCAAATATTGACGAAAGGAGCCCTTAATTTTCCCAGAAAGTTAATCTGGAGCGCTGCCATGCTCCCTTAATCCTCACGCCCAGAGTGTATGCAATGTAGCAGCTGGGATGGAAACGGTTATTCAGCCCTGAGAGCGGGGATGGTGAAACCTCCCTGGGGTGCCCACCACGGGCCCCAGCAGCTCTCCTGCAGCTCAGCTCTGCCGTTTGTCATGGCTGCTTACCAATGGGGCTTTTTTTTGTTTGTTTTTGATTGCTAATTCCTTCTTATGTGTCTATATGCAGTGTAGTTAATCTACATTAAAAACTTCCAACCATTTATTTCCAGCGGAGCTTGCTCTTGTTCTTATTGCTGGTTGGGGGCAAAAGTGCCATGCCAAGAAAAGGGAATCAGATCAGGGACTGAACCATCATTAGTGATTCCAAGGAAACATTTTCAAAATGCAATGGTCCTTTTTCCTGTTCAATTCTATTTTGATTTGATTCTATACTTTTTTTTTTTTTGATGTGAGGAATTTATAGTTTATGCAGCAAACTAAAAAATACAGTATTTTAAAAAAATTAAAATTAAAAAAAAATTAAATGATAACACTCTAATCTTAGTGTTTTTTTCCATTTTTCATCCTCTGAAGTCAGTCCCTCTTTCTGATACACCACTTTCACCCCTGGTTCAGTTTTCTCAGAAAGGTCATAACATCCAGACTCGTGGTATTTTCTATTGTAGGAGTTCTTGACGGATTTTTGCTTCAGGTTTTGGTAATATTTAAAAAGGAATGGAAAATGAAATTGCATTTGCTCTTTCATCCTCAGATTTGCATATCTCATAGAAGACTATATCCCATAAATTATGTTCCAGGAAATCTGTGCTTAACTTCACGTGTGGAAGGGTGCACAAAAGGTAGCCTGCCTGTAGGATTTTGATGCAGATCCGTACTAAATGGTACAGAAAGGCTCAGAAGTGAAGACCGTGTTCTTGGAGACACAACTTTCCTAGAGCTGAGTGGGGTGGGATTTCACAGAAATCTGGATTACATCAAGCACAAAGCTGACCCAGGAGCTATTCTTTGCCACCCAGGATGTTTTAGAACTCAGCCTTCCTCGTGAGTCAAATAAGTCACCCACATTTTGAAGTCTAGTACTAACACTCGTGTATACATTTTGTGGGCGCTACTGCTGAGTTTTACAGATGCCTGCAGAAGTGTCCAACTCATTTCTGAGGAGGCTGAGATGTATGTAATTGGATACTTGGATTAATATTTAACGTATATTTAGGTGGCAGCATGAGTAATGTGTTTCAGAAAAGTTGGGAGCATGATTTGTTAGAAATATTTGGAAATATAGTATTTATTGAAAGAAGGAAGCCAATTCTGAGGTTCTTGTCTGTAAACAATAAGAATATTGATTTCTAAAATTTATTACACTTATGAGATACAGCTTAATTTATCAGAATAACATGAGAAATTATGCAATTAATAATGCTGTTTATTAGAGTGATATAATGAAATTAAGGTTCATGTAAGAGCAGCATAGTAAAAATAATAAGATAAGAATAATAGGTATGTATTGACCTGCCTGAGAAAGATTGGCAGAAAAAAGACAGACATCTGGGTGATTTTATGTAAACTAAGGAAAAAATACTATGTAATAGCTGCTGAGAAAGATAGATGACTTTTTAAAAATCTCAGAACAAATACATCTGGCTGTTTCTGGAGAGTATTAGTGGTGAGGTATAAGTCCAAAGTTATTTTGCATCACTGCTCTGTGCTCCTAGCTCCAAACCATGCTGCACCATATAAATCCTAGCTTTTATATTCACGATGCAGTAGCAACATCAACGGTGTTTAAACCATAAAGCCATTGATTTAATTTTCTGTAACACGTAAGTAGGTATGTAATTGCACAAAATGGTAATGAACATTTGGCAACTTAAAATAGGAACGGAGTTCTGCAAAGGACGTTAATTAGTTATTATGGAAGTTGCTTATTCTATTAATAACTTTTAAGTGGTCAGTATGCCCTCAAAGTAGCTTTCTTGACAGCTAGAATAATGCGGCTGTACTACTATGAAATATTCTTTAGTCATATTACTGTCACTGTACCAGCATGATCAAGGCGAGAGGATGCTGCCCAGGTGGCATTAATCAATGTGTTAATGGAAACGTTCCCCTGGAGAGACGCAAAGGGCGGGTTAGAGATCTGCCAAGGTGAGACTGCAGCAGCTCCCCAGTCAACTCAAGCAGCTTTCATTTAACCCTCTTTTAGGTTAGCTGGAATCAGCCTTAGTTTAGGATAATGGAAGATCATATTAATAATGATTAATATTAAATTCCCCCTGCCCCCCTTTTTTTTTTTCTATTGAAAACTAATGTGTGAGATACCTTCACAGGGATTTATTCTTTCTTAAAAAGCATTGAGAATACGTTGTTGAATGAGAGAGAATTAGGAAGGTTGAGAGCATTAGGAATAAACTGTTGCTGTGGTAGAGGTCTCACATATGGAAATATAATTTACAGGCTGGGATGAATAGCCACATTTGTGCCTCGAAAAAGAGAAAAGTGCTTCATAGGAAAAGTATTCCTTAATAAGAAAAGAAAAACATCAATTGTCTTCTTTCTACACTTTTTTTTAATGATAACACTCTAGATAGGCTTCTGAATTATTACCGTTATACACGGCTGCTCTAGTGGACAGGACAAAGGACCTAGAAAAATCCTGAATGTGTAAAATAAAGACAAGCTTTCTATAAGTTATTTTGCCTCTGAAATTCAAAATTTTCTCTGTCTCCCAAATCCTAGATGTAGATTGCTGATCAGATTTTGGCTGTCTTAGATGGGAATCTAGAAACTTTGATCTATGTGTTTGTCATCTCCAGAGCTGGTATTATGCCTTAGTCTTTAGGACTGAAAATAAAGGGAATAGAGAAACTACGGTTTTGGCAAGATGTAGTATTCTCGTACAGCAAACTAAATTAAAATAAAATATGTTCACACTTTAACTGCTATTTCAGCAATTACTCTGTGCAGGGCACAAACAAGAAAAGCAGATACAAATTATTTATTGTGCCTCTATCACATTGTACACTGGATTGGAAATGCACATCATTACTGAAACGCAAGCCTTTACATATTATAGTGTTGTCTGAAGAATTTATCAACACTGACAGTGTTTTCTTCACTATTTAGCTCAGTCCCAACTACATCATTTTACCTTTTGTAGATTGCTTGGTAATCAATTTGAGAGCTCTATTAAGCACAATGTGAAGTTCATTGTCATCTGGCAAAACCCCAGACTGCACATTTGAATTTGGCTGTGCTGGGAGAAGCACACGCATCCTTTCATCCACCAAGCAAGCTCAAAACAAGACAACTTGCCAATTTTCATATCCAGCCAGATATGGAATTAAAAATACGCAGTATCATGAGATGGTTAAAAAAAAGAAGACATTTTTTCATGCAAATCTGAAGTCCAGGCTGTTCACTTGAAACATAGTGGCTACCGCATCAATAACCAATGAGAGAAATCTCAGTACTTATTTCTAAAATGAATCAATCCTTCACATTTATCCAACTAAGAACAGAAAAAATATTTTCGTATTTTTTCATATTTTTTCCTTACCACCAAGTGATCAGCATTTATATCAGATATTAGTCATATGGTTGTTTGCCTTATTTGTAGTTAGGAATGTATTTTAAAATACTAAATACTTGCAAACTGTTAAAAAAATTGACGGAATTGTAGCTTTAGAAATTAGCACCTTTCAGTTCTCTTGAGACAGTAATACCTGAACTCCCAGGCAGGGGCAGAGGCTGGCCATAGCACAGATAACATGAAGACTGGGGAGACACAGAAGAATGAACTGGAAAGGAAAGGATGAAGGTGTAAACGTGTTACCGGCTCTTGCTATGACAGCTCCTGCGATGGAGAGGTGCAGTGCTGGTGATAACCTTTAGGTACGGCTTAGAGCCAGCCTAGCAAGTTATTCTTTTCATGAATGTTTGGGATAGATTTGAGATTAAGATAGATTTAAGATCAGTTAAATCCCCTTTGGAAAGAGAAATAGGCCAAAACCTGTAGTGTCTGCAGTGTTACCAAAGGGATGTAAAGGTCTTTGAAAATCTTCTTGTCCCAGTGACTGCTCCTATTGCCCTCGTGGTGGGGGCTGCTCCCTGTGCCCCTCTGGCTCATTTTGCTCCTTAGACCTTTTCACTCTGCTCTCACTTTCTTCCTTTCCAGGACCCCTAATTTAAATTTTAGGAGTTCAAATTTTGAGAGCTCGGTTCCCAGTGTTGCTCTATGGATATTTTGGACTGAATATTGCCTCTCCTACAGCTACTGCTGCCACCAGCATTAATTCTCACCACGACTCACCTTGGGGTAGCCACAGACGAGTAGGTATGTACTTCTGATGCACACAGACTTCTTCAGAAAGTAACACCACAATATATTGCATCTGAAATACAACCAGTAGCTTCCAAATCACTAGAAAGAAATGAAGACCTGTGTAAATGTAGGTGTTGGCAGAGAGGATTGATTTGAGCTTCAGCCCATTTAGTGCTTCATTTCAGACCCTGTCCTCTGTCTGATGTGACATGAAGAAAGCAACTAAATTCCTTTCAAGCAATTTCAAGGGTTCAGCAAGACAAAATAACTTGCAGTCTAGAAAATATCTGATCCTAACTGGTTAGAAATTAGTTAATTGTAATATCGGAATTCCTTTTTTTTTAAATTAATATTGTAACTTTGGCTGCCTTCATTATCTGTAAAAAAATATACAGTTGATCTTAGCATCTGACTAAGTTCTCAGCCTCAGAGATATCCGTGTGGTGAGGATTTCAAATGTCTAATTAAGTCTTGTATTGGAAGAAACACTCTTCCCGGTTTGTAACCTTCAATTTCACATGCTGCCCCCCAGTTCTCACGTCACGAGACTGGAGAACAGGATTCCACTGTCCCTCTGTTGTTAGTAAATCTGAATATTTTAATTGTGTCTTCCATTTGCCTCCTCTCTAAGGTAAACACTTTTACTTTGCTAGAAAAGTTTTCCATGTCAATAATGATTCTTATTGCCTCTTTCCAAAAGCCATTTAGTCCAGCAGGATGCTTTCCAAGCTGATGATAGGTACTGAGCGCCGTGTTTCAGATGGCAAGAGTGAATCAGGGATTTATATGGTGACATTATAATCTTTTCTATATTATTCTTCATCCTACTTATGCATCCTAATGTTTTGTTTGCTGTTTCAGCTGACACTACATGTCAAAGAGACGTCTGCTCTTCGCTGCTGAAAATGATGCTCATCATTTTCCCGAGTTGCTACAATTAATGTTGAAACTCATGAGGGACCTGGGTAGTTCAGACTTTCCTCTCCTGTACACGCTGCTTTGTATTTCTTAGCATTTGGTTTCTTTTGCTGTCTTGCTGAATATTAATTTAGGCTGGATCTTCATGGGGAAGCTCGGGAATGCAAACCTGACAGCATTTGCATTTTGGTAGTAGAGTTTCATTTCCATGTTGGATGTGGCTCATTCTTAGTGTTTTCATAAGTCTATCATACAGCTTATCCCAAATGTTCATCTTAAGTAATTTTAACTGGCTAGTAGGATATTTTACATTTATTTTCAAAGGTTTCTGCTGGCATAGCGTAATTTGTGGAGGCAGACAATTTTCTAAATCAAAGTGGAATTCCTATGCAGGTACATATTATATTTCCCTTAATACCTAGAGAGTGCATGAAGTTATATCTTATTACAGTTGAGTACCAAAGGAAAGTATAACACTTCAAAACATATATAAATAGGGGATATTTTATTTCAAGCTTAATGAAACAAGATTTTAAGTTTTGATTTTTATTATTATTACAATACCTTTAATTTATATATATATATAAGCTGTTATTCATTTAGATTTTTGAAAATTATATTTCAAAACACTTTTTGTACCTATAAATACAAGGGCCAAACATAATGAGTTTTGGAGCCCAATGAAGAATGTGTTGAAGGACTATTTATTGCTAGGATGAGCTCTGACTTGCAGGAAGGCAGGGGAGGTGAGTTTGTTTTGAGCTGGAATACGCTTTACCTGACACAGTGCAATTGTGGCCATGAAGCCAGTGTGTGCACTATGAATTATTGCTTTTGCTTTGCAGAAACTTCTCCCCTTTAAGTACTCTGCATTGTATTTACATCTATCCTGTGCCTCTGTGCCACTCCTGCCATAGATATTGCTCTGGTAGGATACGTGCAGATTTGGAACTGCATTTTCTGAGCCCGGGGCTCTTCAGCAAATTCTCCTGATGTGTTTGTCACTGCCTTGCGATCCACAGCATGAACCTCCTCCTCCCATGCTGTGCCTTTTTTTGTTAGCAGAAGCCATGGTTAAAGCAGTGGTAGCAACCCCACCGGTAGCTAGTCTGTTTGTGGTTGCACTGGAAGGGAACTGTAAAAGCAAAAGGTGATCGTATCAACTACTTAATTTTGGAAGAGCTTCTCTTGGATTGGCTTCATTTGGTACGATGCTGCTTCAGAGTTTAGGAAAGAGATTCAGTGCTCTGCAGAGATGGTAAGGATGGAAGAAATACCTTTGGGGTTTCAGGATAATGAAGAGTATCAAGGGAACAAACAAACGGATCTTATTGTAGAACTGCAACACCAGCCCCCTTGTATGAAGTTTCCTCACTGTCCAAAGTGCGGGGCTTTCACTGCTATCTGGAGCTGGCCACTGCTGGTAACCTGGTGGAGGCCAGTCACCTATGGAAAATGGACATGATGGAGGGGATTGAGGGCTATGACAAAGGTATATTGGATGTATGTCTAATTATTGTCCCACATGCAAATCCTAAGGGTCCATCAACAGAAAGGAGTATTTCTCTATTGTCCTTTAGGCTTGCTTGACCTCTGTTATTGATGTTCCCTGTGCTATCTCAGGGGAGTTTGCTAATTCTCCACTATGCTGGGAGATGAGACCTGCATGGTAGAGAAGATCTACATTATAGCTAAGGTGTGCCACAATGACGGCGGGTGCGTTAGATTGGACATGAGGAGAAATTTCTTTCCTGAAAGAGGGGTCAGGCCTTGGCACAGGCTGCCCAGGGCAGTGGTGGAGTCCCCATCCCTGGAGGGATTTAAAAGACGTGGAGATGAGGCGCTTGGGGACATGGTGTAGTGGGCATGGGGGGGTTGGGTTGACAGTTGGACTTGGTGATCTTAGAGGTCTTTTCCAACGTTAATGATTCTATGATTTGAAAGATAAAGGACACATTGCAATGACTCATAAACAAAGGAGGAACGGAGGGCCTTACACCCAGCCACACAAAAAGCAACAGTGGTACAGGGAGCCAAATGTCACTCTTGGGCACGTGCTCAGTTCCACTGGTGCCGATGGCCCTACCTTGGTGGCAGCCAGGGCCGTGTCCTCCAGGCCCCAGTGATGGACCTGCACGGACCCACCTGCGCCCTGTGACCGGCACGGTCTGTGTTCAGCGTCATGTCGTGATCGCAGCAGTGGGGTGGCTGGCAAGGGCTTCCCAGTCTGCCCAGAAAGGCACAGGTGAAGGCTGTTTTGAATTCACCTTCTGCCTTTTAATGACATTGGGAATGACAAATTACAAGCTTATTCTAGGTGTCTGAATGTTTCAGGCTTATAGTGAGTATTAAAATACTATCTCGAATGCTGTCAAGAGAAGTTGTTAATATAAAGATTTTGCATGAGTGCCTGTACGTGCATAAGAAACAGAGGAGAGAGCTGTGTTTCTGTGGTATTAAAGAGAAGCAGACAAATTCAGAACAGTACTCTAGTAAATACAAAATACTAAAGATCAGCTCCACTGCATTGTTAGTGTTGTACTTTCCCTTTCTCTATACCCATGAATTCTTCGTGCCTCCTAAAAAGTTTTAAAAATGTTTCGGTAAGAAAGTTTTCCAAACTGCTTTATTAAAATCATGCTCCTACTGACACATTGATGAAGTTCTTCTCTAGTGGAAGCTCCAATGATTTTAATTTTATCAGGAAGATACATGAAAATCAAGCAAGAGAAAAACCATCAAACTCTAATAAATTGTTTAAAACAAATTAAAGTGATGACTGAGCTGACATATTCAGTTTTCAATAAAAAAGGATTTTCAGCAAGCCACAGGCATTACTCAAAGACTTAAATCTGCAAAACCAGAATTTTGCTTGTTTGTTTGCACTTGAGTGCATTAAATCAACTGGGTGGCTGATCTGTAAAACACGGCACTGCCGCTCTCTCCAGCACAGGGCAGCTCGGTGGTTCCCAACACTGGAAGTTTCTTATGAGTAACGGAAAAGGATAGAAAAATTACTTTTCAGTGAACTTTCTGTACACAAATGATGTGAATTTTCATGTTTGGCTCATCTGCAATTCAGATAACTAACGATAAGGTGTAGGATTTGTGTAGCGAAAGCACAGTTAAAGAACTATGTATGTATGTGTTGTTCATGCATAATTCTCCATTGAATAGTGCCAAATGTATCCTAAGGGACCTCTGTCTGTTGCTTGCTCATTTGATCATATAAATACTGGGGAAAAAACCCAATCCTACTTGGAAAATTTCCTTCCTCCAAGTTTTCTATTTAAGGAGAACATGGGATAACACCCTATAGAAATGGTATTAACCATGTTAACCATTGAATTACAAAGTAGAGTACCGGTCCAAATATTCCACTGCACAGACAGCAGTGCTGTGTGAAAAAGCTCCTTATTGGGGCCTCTGCGAATCTGCAGGGAAATGGATCTATGAAAACCGTGGTTTAGGACCGGTATTGTTGGTTCATATGTCTGCCACTGCTTAGAGACGGAAGAGCTAGTAATTTCTATCTTCCCTAATTCTCCTGCCTCAGGGCTTATTCCAATTTCTACCAACAGTCAAAGATAAAACCATGCCCATCATGTCTCTGTATTGCGTTTTCTTCATTTCTTTCTTTGTGGTATGTCACCATTTTTGATATTGTGAGCAAAGGGATAATTCTTTGGCCAAGTACCTAATGACTGAATAAACTCCGGAAAATAATATGCTGATTTCCTAATAATAGCGGCAATTACTCTCTCTGACTTTACTAGTAGTCTTAGCTTGATGTGTTTCTGATTAATTAGGCAGTATTTTTTCAATCATGAAGCAATTTAAAAATACCCTTTAAGGTCTAACAAGCGCTGTATACCGGATGCCACAATTTTTACAGTTTAGTTTACTCAGTTTTTGATGATTTGTGGATCCTGCCCCACACTCCACCTTTGAATCTACACCTCATTGCCTTCAAAGCTTGTGCTGCTGTTTTTGTAATGAAATAATTAATATCGGTGACAAAAAATGCAAGACATGAATACGGCAAATAGTGGGTTATGACCTCTAATTAAAATGAGTATGTTAGTACAAAAGAAATTCTGCTTTTATAATTATTCAACCATATTGTACTTTTGATGAGCGTCTCGTGTGGAACAACAGCAGCAGAAGCTGGGATGTTATTGATTGCTGAAGAGTTGTGCTCCTTGAGGCACTTCAACTTTTTACAGGTAAACTTTGTACAGTTTCTTGTGTGGGGGACATAAATCTTTATCGGAGATGGTCTGTCAGTAACAGCATCGTAAAAATGACTGTTGAATATTCCTGGTAATTTGTGGCATGCTTTGAAGGTCAGCCATTAGCTGTCGGAGAGGTTGAGTAGCACACAGTGTGGGTACCAATTTATTTGGGAATTTCTGCCTGGTTAAATGGCTGTCAAGCGTGACAGCTGCATTTATAGCAAGAGTTAATGTTCAAGGATTTGTCAGGAGACTGACTCTCCTGACCTAATCTTTAATTTAGTCACATATTTTCATTTTCAGCGGGCGCAAGACTAATGTGTCACACGGATGGACTGATTCTTGTTTTTTATATTAATGGATCTGTTCCCACACGATGCTGATTTTGTTGGTATTGACATGCTCTGGGCCCATCCTATTAACCAGAGAGTCCTGCAATGAAAACATTAGTTTAAAGCCCTCTAGAACAAGGGTAATATAAAGCTTGTCAAGAATTACTGTGAGATAATAAGGATTAGGCAAATGTTCAATTGCTGCATTTCCAAAGATCACGTCATAATTAAGAGGAAGAAACAGTACCCCCAATTAATATCAGTTCCACAAAAGAGACTTTCACTAAGACTTTTTATTGTAACATACAGCATTTTTGCTATGTAATTTGTTGACACTTAAGGTTATCTTAAAAGTACACCAGTTCCTTCCTTATGAATATGCTGATTGTCTATTATAAATCCATCTTGCTCCAGGTTAGGAGAATTTGTTATGTATCAGAAATCCTGTATAGATTCTCATTTGTTACTGGCACACTTTTTTTCCTCTCTTTAGAAGGACATGCACTTTGTCAGCAAGGAAAATAATTTTATTGGGAAGAAAAAAGGCTCGCTCTTCTCTTTTTTTTACTCTACCAAAAAGCGTCCCTGATTTTGCTTTGTGAAGCATGGCACAACGTTACGCACTCAGCCATGGACTCAATTTCATTTTATCCCATCTACAAAGCTACTGCTGCTTTGGAGTTCCATTTCAGAGCTCTCTGTCCCACACACCCACTCATTCTTTGTTGTTGGAGTTAAATTTGATTTTGACGGTTCAGTGTTTTAAAATCAGAAGTAAACTATCAGCTGGAAGAGCCTCCCTTCCCAAACTGATCCTGAACTTGAAAGTGCTCAAAGTTGAGCTGTCTCTTATTGCTTTCAATTATCTCAATTCCTGCTGAATGTGTAACTCACATTTTAGTTGTGTCTGCTAGCAGGTAGCTCCCACTGTTTTGTAAATTGTATGTATTGTATTTAAGCAGCTGTAGATGAGGTGGGGAGAAAAGGAAGAAAAAAAAGTAAGCTGAGCATTAAGTAACAGCTTGAAACAGGTTGAATGCTAGATGTATTACTGATGCTACCTTCATCTCCCAGCGCTAAAGCTCTTCTGTAGCTAATGCTACCAACCTTGCCTGGGGGTCAGTTATCCCAGTGCCTGTGCTGGGAGAGCTCAGGGACAAGACCCCACCTTCCCCCTTTTCCTTCTCCTCCCAGTGAGATCCCACCTGCTTGGAAGGATGTAGTTAGAGGAGGGGAAAGGGGGAAAAAATAAGATACCCTTACCCATGCCCCTAAGCCACAGCATCTCCGCTCAGGAGGTTTAGTGGTGCTGCAACCCATGGTGGTCACTGGCTCTGCTGGATATCAGTGTCACGAGAGGTTTCGTATGATCACCCTCATTTGTATGCTGGTGGTGAAATCTAGAAATGGCTCTAAAGCCGAGGCCTCGAGCATGGCCACCGACTCTTCCAAACCGCACCAGCCGCATGGGTGCCATGTCAAAGCTCCTTGTCCAACCACAGCAGAAAGGTTAGTTTTTATGGCTACTTCTCCATCTGCTGTTTCAACTGGAAGGCCATGCAAGTACAGGAGATATTTATGAGATGGTCTGCATTTCATGCTCTGTTTTTCATCAAAGTTTTGATCAGCTTACATAAAATGGTATAGTTACTAAATAAGTGGTCGGTTGTTACTGCCTCATCCATACCTCTCAGTTACTTTTGGGAGTTTCATCCAGCCTTTGCAGGCAGTCAAGCTGGTTGTGCACTTGCTTGATTTGTCCTGAGGCAAAGGGTTAGCCAGAGGAGAGAGGATAAACCACTGTAAACCACTTTGGCACAGAACTTCGGGATGGTTCAGGTTGTTCTGAGAGGTAAGGCAAGCAGCAGCTCATGACCAGGGCAACTATTTGCCGTTTTAACGCTGTTGCTGCCTCTTCTCCTTCTCTACCTAAATCCTTCACACCCCGTCTCTCTCCCCATGAGCACACAACAGCCAGGCTGCGGACCTTGCTCTCTTAGTCGTGTGGGCTGATCTGATATTGAAGACCAATATAACTCATAAGCCTGTGGCTTAAATCGCTAAAAACCCTAGAGTTTTTTCATGCTAGATTTTGCAGATACTAACCAAGGATTTCTAAATCACATTTATCATACATATTATAATCTCTATTAAATAGGGGCATCTGTTATTTTTAATGTATGTATACTGAAAAATCTATCCTAAAGGAGAAGGAAGCTAGATAAAAGGTGAAAAAAAAAAAATTGTTGAAATATGACAACTATTCATGAACATGCCGATCGTTATAGCAAAGGAAATAACAACAGGAATTAACTTCCTTGAGCTATATGTAACTGGTTTTCATTCTGAACGTTATTTTGCACCTGAAATTTCCACGCTTTCCTTAGATTACATTGCTTAATCTTGTGTCTGTTTTTCAGTGTTTAATTAGTGAAAGTTGTATGGTTTTCCTGTAATAATTCATCAGTTGGGCTTTAGCATTCTGGGTTAATTAGAACTTAATGTCTAATTATGGAACATAAGAAATCTGAATAGCCTCAGATTTCCTAAGGTTCCTAAGCAGTTAAGAACAGAAATCTGAAAACAAATGTTATTGTTCATAAAGACTAAGGTATGAATATCCCTTTTTATACTTTAATCTGAATAATTAAATACCACATGCAACTTTATTACAATTTAATATAGGGCAGATACATCTTTTTTTTTAATGAGCTGATAAGTAAGTTTTAAAAGCCCATACTTGTAGATCTGTCGTGTAGATTTTAAGAGCCACAACAAAGTTCTAGATAGAGCAATTCTTTGCATAGAAAAATATTATGTAGCCAGTTTATATAAAACCCTGATAAACTGCTAATTAGCTTTTTCATGCCATATTCCTAGAACAAGCAGAGAGTTAAAATTTACACTGAAAATTAAAAATAAAAAATAAAAACAGTAAGGCAAACTGTAGCTAGAGAAGAAAAACCTTTAAAGGGTAATGAATTTTGGTGAGAATTCACCCTTTTCAATATTTTTAATTTCAAAACCTATTGATACCCACCTTCACGTTGGAGTCACACTGGTTGCATGGCCCATGTGAACACCCTCCTGGGAGGAGCGGGTGCTCCCCAACCTGCCCTGCAGCCCTCCCACCTCCGGCCGCCCCTCGCTCTGCCCGGGGCGAGAAGCTGCCTGGGAAGGTTAGTTTTCAACACCTCAACTTTTTGCAAGTTGCAGACTTTCTGCTGTGCTAACGAGAAAATACTTCTGGGATTTTGAGAGTCTTGAAATATTAATGATTAATCAGCACTTTGAGCCCTCATCCAGAAAGGTATTTATCTGCAACATGTTCTTAAAGTTATTTCATCCTGTTATCATATTAAGGCCATTCATTACTGTGAGTTATCACAGCATCTAGTTTGAAGTAACCCCATGTTTAGCTTTTTTCCACTGCTGTTTGTTAAAACATAATGTATTACATGTACTTGGAAATGTGTCGTTTAGCATCCCTTCACTGGGCTGATCAATATGGCATTTGCAAGACAATATCAGTCTTGATTACAAAATTGTCTCTCTTCGAGTTTGTGCATATTGTGAAAAATGGAGACACCGAAAGAGTGGCTTATGAGTTTTTATGCTTTCAAATCTAATCATACTTTTAGACATGGCATTAAACATTGAAGGTTGGATATATCACAAACCCCGGCCCATTCCATTTGCAGTAATAATCCTCCTTGATTAAGACTTATAGTTAGATTATACCAGAGATCAGGAATCATTTCTCAGTGGAGCGACATTTAGATCATTTTCTTTAAACAAGTAGGAATTATCCCCATTCAGATGAAAATGAACGTGATGCATCTTTCTATTTCTTTAAATACTTACTCCTTGTCTGTAGTTTTCTTTCTGCAGGAAAGAAAACTGTATTTTATTATAAAATACAGCAGTGTAATTCAATCTGCAAAATGTGAGCCTGCTGTTTTTTTTGCAGTATAATGTCAAACTGTTGTGGTGTATTTGCTAATCATGGTTAGTAAAATACATTTTCCCCAGATTTCTGAAGGTTGAGATTACAAATATTTGTATAATAGGAATGCATGTAAAAAAAAACTTGTACATGTAAAACTTTGTACAATTTTTGCTTATTAGCTGAAAGGTCTGCAAGAGAAGCAGACAATTCATATTAGGAAAAAAGAAGATTCAGTCTAATTGCTACTTTAAGACTTTTTAAAACGCACTTTGAAACCAATAGGAAAATTTCCTCTGGCTCTAAAGCGAGTTTGGTATATACGTATATAAAAGAAATAAAGATAACTAGATTTAATAACATGCACAATCACTTGCTCAGGAGGGCATCTTATTTTTTCCGATCCAGGAATAAAAAGACAGGACAGTCGGCAGCACCCAGGCCAGGGGAAGTCACCCACTGCTTCCGCAGGCGGTTTGAGAGATGGACCCTATTTTTATTTACCATGTCTGTGCTCCCAAAGGTGGGAAAAACATCAAAGCAAAAGGCTGTTAGAGCACTGCTAGCTAAGCTGGTAGTTTGAATGGCTGGTGGATAAGTTACACTGATGTGTTTTTATTGTGTGAGCTTTTGTCCGTGATTGTAGCAAACAATGTGAAGCAGAGGGGTAAATATCCGGGGTGCTGGAGTAACCACGTCTGCCAGCGATATAATCACACGTAATCCAATAACCTCACGTGTTGCTGCCTGGGAAAACAGTCAGATGGAAGCTGGATGCCAGGAAGAATGCCATGAAATTGGTCTGCTTGGCGTTAAACCAAGGATTCAACACGAGTCTGTCTGAGCGAGAGCGAGACAAAGCTACGAGAGGGAAGAGGAGAGAAGTAGTCCTTGTGAAAAGGAGAAATAACCTGAAAAAAAAGCATAACTTACCTCAGTTATGAGAGTAGTTTTGCATTAAATTATGGTTTCTTCAAGCAGAAGTGATGCGTTTTGATAGTAATAATTATTCTGGAGTCGTTATTTAATAGGATTTTTAATCTTTCATTGTGGCACACCAATAAAGCTTGCAGGAGATGGGAACGTTTTTGGAAGTGCCTCTGCCACATCGTAGCTCTGTGACAATATAGCTGATAGCAGATGTGGCTATAGTATTTTATTTATAGAAAAGGCAAATAAATCAAGTATGGGTCAGAAATAAATCAAGCTGACTATTCCAAACAGGTGTACATCCCCAAAAAGCAAAACCAGTGATTATTTAATATTAATCTTCTCTAAAACAGAAAGTTACTAATTTTCAAAATCCTTATTTATTCTGCTCTGAAATTCATTTATTGGCATTCAGAAGATATTGCACATGTGACTTCACAACTAAAATTAAATGTTAGCATTTAAAATCTTTTCCAAATGCTAAATGTGTTGCACGCATTTTAAAATTTTTTATTAAGGCACCATAAAACCCATAAAGTGCTTAAAACATTTAAACTGTACATAAAAGCTGCTGCAACTCATTTGTTTGCCTCAAATGTGATGATTTTTCATGCGTCCAAAATGCATAGCAGAAGAAGACATTCCAGGTATTTATTCTTAGTTTCAATGGACTTTTTTCATATGCACAATTGATTAGTTAATAGTAAACAAATATTTATTCAATATAAGTATTCAGTAATCTGACTTGATAAGTATTTTTTTTTCTTTTCCTACATACTCCAATGTGACACTGAAAAAAAAAATCATGTCAAACAACAGCTTTTTTTAAAGAGTCATTATCTTTTTGTTAATTGTCTGATAAGAGAAATATATTCATCTCATGCAGGCCATTTCTCATGCTCTTTCTCTGGTGAATGAATCTTTTGTGAGGTAACAATCTTACCTTGACCTGTAACAAAGCTTTTAAACCTCTCTCTCCATACAGAATTGTTCAAATACCTTCTCTTCAAAGTTGTGCATTTTGCTGAGTGGCAGAAGCTTCAGAATTCAAAGAACTAAATTTCATTGCATGAGTTCAAACCTAATTCTGTCTGTATAAAAAATTTAGGATTTATTTTTCATGATGTATTACTCAACTTTTATGCATATGGATGTGCAGCATTAGCAGAAGCTTAAAAGTAGTTTTAAAACACGTGGTAAGTAGTTTTACACCTTCCTGAGAGGCGGTGGTAGATGGTCAGAGGGACTGACTCTGAAGATTCAGGCTCCTCTTTCAGTCCAAGTCACCTGCCCTGTGGAGCTCCGCGTTGGAGCGTGCAGCACTGTATAGTCCTAATGTTGTGTTTCTGAACGCTTGCATTTGAAAATTAGCAAATACTACAAGAATTCAATGAATAGTGGAAGTACACGTCCCTGGTATTTACTTTTTAACTTCATGGACTTTTTACTTACGTATATATATGGTTGTTTAGGTATTAATTCATTTAGGTATTAATTCTTAGTCAATTTAACAACAAGCAGAATATAAATGGTAAATTAAATTTATTGCTCCATAGTAAAAACCCACAAACCCATTTCTTCCATCAAGGTTTGATATAACCCAATTAAAAATAGGATAAAACTCATCCCTTTCTCTTAATAGGCATGTTAAATTAGCTATTTCCTCCAAAGAAAAAACATACTTAGAAACAAACAATGTTTAGGAATGGGAAAAATGTTGATTTTTTGTCCCCTGCTATTTGTAATCTGTGATTAAGTGGTGTGAAATGGGGCTAAGCCTTCCTTGGTGCCTGAGAGCCCTTCCGCCTCCCCTGTGCACTCAAAATATGTCTGGAACTAAAGCAGAGCATGGCAGTACTAATCTTCATTTTCTCCATAGTGTTAGAAAATCTTTTACAGCAAGGTAAACTCTAAAGAAAGCCTGTCATTTGTTTAATCCCACAAAGCTGTAACTCATAGAGGCATGGATAAAAAGAAAGAAAACCTAATTATATGTATTTCCCACAATACATGGTGAAAGTAATTGGAAGATGTCTTTCTATCTCTGTGCATAAAGTTAATTTCTTGGGTCTTTTTTCTTGTACATGCATTTGATTGAATTTTCAAAAGTTGAAATCCCGGTGATTAGAGGTTGGACTGAAAAAGATTTGAGTTGATATTCAGACAGACATATTATCAAATATCCTTAAAGTGACCCTAAACCCCATGTTATTCAGCTACTTTGCTATTGTTATACATGAATTTCATTGCTCATGTTACCAATATTGTGACCTAAGAAGTTTCACAGAAAACCTTCCTTCTCGGCATATGGAGCAGTAGGCACGGTGAACGCAGGTTTTGTGGAAACAAGCACATAACGCACAACGACAGCTCCACGGGAACACGTATCACTTCTAAGCCCCTGCTGAACCGCGCTGATCCCTGCGCGCCAGGACACTGGTGTGCGAGCGGTCCCACGTAGTCCTCTCCTAGGAGGAGCTGCCTGTCCGCAGCGGAGGATGGACGATGTCATCACATCTGATTTCTTACGTACGTGGGCGAGTTTCCATGATTTAAGACAGTAATCTGGACTACCCTCCTGTTGTTCTGCTCCATTGTGTCGTTACATATTTAATCACATCCTGGTGAAAGCAGGTAGCTGCCCATGCTCCTGCATGACTACATTGAAGAGTCTGAGAGATCGTGTCCTGCCATTTATGCAGCATGAGTAAAAACAGTACTATGAATAAATCTTAATTTTGAAGTTCTCTAAGTCTTATCACATTGTCGGATGTGATCATAACTTCAACTTCTTTACCAGTTTGATTTGGAAATATTCCATGTCGCAAATTCCTTTAATTCTCGTGTTGTGCAACCTAGGATAAATATATTTTGTTGACTCTGATTTTTACTTGCATCAGAATAAATGGGAAAACATGTTGCTATCATACTGTCTAAGTAAACTTCTTTTTCCAGTGGAATTGTGAATACCTATGGTTAAGTAAAATGTGCTGTAAATAAAGCTTTGGCTGAAGCAAGTTTATAAAACAGATTATTATTATTATTTTATTAAGAGTGATAGAGATGTGCACAGAAGTCATCATGGAGGCACATAAGCACTGAGAAAGGAAGGTTTGAGAATCCTAAGGCAGCTGGAAGCAGATGTATATATGGAATGGGGAATACTTACTGAATTGAAAGGTCATTTTCTACGTTATATATAGTGAACCTTAGGGCTGTAAAGTGCTGATGAGATCTAATGGTGAGTCAAAAAAGAAAATAAAATGGAAGTACAATATCGCAAGAAACTAGGCAAAGAGTAAAATAACTGAGGCTCACCAAATATTTGGGAAGACTGATAGAATGACAAGCTCTGCTTGAGACAGAGCTCAAGCAACTGTAGATTGCAAGACTGGCATCCAAATCCTTTTTGGAGGCGTGTTGGCCATGGGAGTGGGTTCTTGGGCAGGGGATGGTGCAACCCATCCTTTGAGTAGTATGTAGCTTCTCAAGGTTAATGGAGATTTCCTTTTTTAGAAATACCCACACTGAATTTGTTCATTTTCCTACTATTAATTTAGATGTAGAACAAGTATTTCCTTAAATGATTAATTCTTTACAACAGAAGCTCATATTCTAATTCACATGATGGGCATGTGGGATTGTCCTCGTTACTGCAATAGTAACAGCACAATAACAGGACTGTGTCATGGGCAGAGAGAATTTTGTCTCCAGTGTCAGATGCACTCAGCAGCCTTGCCCTGCAAAGCGGCGGCTTTGATTAAAAAAATGAAGCAAAAGGATAAAACAGCAGGAGCTGTTTCCATGGTTTGAAAAAAAAATTAATCTACTTGGCTGTCCAATGGGTAATACTAGAATTTAGTATAGTGGAGTTTGTTATAGTACAGTACTAAAATATTGGAGCATTGTCTTACTGTTTCCATTTTCAGAGGAATGCTTTAATACAAAATGAAAATCTTAAATGCGTGGCAGCGATACATTCATATGGAGAAATACATTACAGTTAATAACTCTTTTATACAAAGTATTTATTTTATTATTAATAACTATTAACATTTTCCCATCCATTCAGCTACTCTTTTCCAGTATGTGGTGATGATTCAAATGACGTAAGTGTATGTCTTTTGTTTACCTGAACCACTTTTCTAGAGTGGGCTTTTTCAAGAATTTATTTGAATCGCAAATACCTCTATGCCCATGTTACATACTGTATCCTATTTTTATTTTTCAGTGGAATAAAAACATTTTAAATTAAAATTTGAAATTACCATAATTGCTATACGTAGGTAAATTCAACAATTATTAGCATTTCTGTAAATAATTTGGCTCTGTGGTTCCTCAACATATAGTAATAGAGTTGTTTTACTGTAGGTACTATCTAATAATAGGAAAGTACTTGCTTTCTGTTAGGTAATTGTACCTGTTAATTAAACTCCATTTAATCACAAAACATTCTATTTAAACCTTGTTGCAGAAAATATTTCTTAATGTATACATGACTTTTTTGGGTGAACAATTCAACTGCATATTGTTTATTAATAAGTCACGGACAAGATGTTCCTGTAATTTCCCCAACAGCACTCCTAGCTGGTCGGCTGTACTGATTTCATGGCATTTTCCTCTTAAAGAGGCTGCCGCTCCGCTAGTGGAATTGGCAGAGCCCCATTGACTTCAGTGGAGCCTCAGCAATTCTTACCAGCATTTATTTGCATCATTAAAGGCATTTAAAAATCTGGCCTTGTAAAGAACAGATGATGTGATATTAAAAGAAAGTCAAGCTCATCGTTTCATGAAAAATCCTTTGAAAGTCATCAGGGGAGGGAAAAGTCCACTTTTCCTGTTTTTTCCTGACTCTTCTGTCACGTGAGGGGTCGGAGACTTGGTGCCAGGGACTGAAAGCGCCCACGTGCTGTTGGCATCTTTGGGGGGCCCTGTCCTCCTCCTGATGGCCCCCCCGACTCCTGCCACGGAAGCTGCCTGAGAGCGGCTGGGAAGACTCCATTTGCCCAGCAGAAGGTTTGCTCCAAAGTAATGAGTGCATACGTCCATTACTGCCCTATCAACAAGCTCTAATCTAAATTATTCATTTATCTAAACATTTACCATTTTTAACAACAAATGCTTTTGTGATGCTTTCCTACTCATTAAAATAGGAAAGTGACAAACAAAACTGGTTTCCTATTGCAAAAGTTGTTTCTCATTATTTATTCCTTCTTTCAGTGCTCCACTAACAAGGCTTGATGATCTTTGACTTTCTGAATGTAGTTATCTTATTTAGAGGCACATATGAAGTAACTAATTTAAGCTGTCAAAAATTGAATATTAGCATTTTAATTTTAATGATTTTGTAATGTGCTGAAAAAAGGATCCACAAAATAATGCCAAGTAGAGCAAAAAGGTTTTCTAAGCGCTCAATCATGCATGGGCAAAAATCCCAAAATCGTTTTCCTAAAGCTAAGCACTTACGCACGATTATGTTTAGTTATCTTACTAACAGACTTAGTTCTCAATGAGTTATAAATTCATTTTTCCCTTTGAGCATATGTCAATATATATGACTTACAGTGTACACAATATATGCACCATCTAAGGTCATTCATTACGCTTGACCTACATTTGTGCTTACGAGAAATGGGCAAATTTGTGGTGATGTAGCTGTAAAAGAAGAATGATGGTTGCTAATACAATGTGAGAATCCAAAACCCCATATATTTTAGCACAGTTAGAGAGAAGTTTCCTGAAGCAGAGTTCATTTGCAGTGCGAGTTACTACACTTCACCCTGTAATAAATGTCAGCGCTACTGCAGGGATCATAGTTCAGCCTCATGAGGTGGTAGTGAGCCAGCGTGGCACAAATATGAAAATAGTGTAAATAAATATCCAAAATAATATGGTAGTGTGACGGAAACTACGATCAGATACATAATGTCCAGATTCAGAGGCACTCCCTGAAGAGCAAAAGAATTGTTGTTGCTTAAAATGGCATTAAAAAAGGTAAATTGTCTTGCGTGGGCATCATGCTTGTCTGATTTAAGAGCTGTTTAGCTCAATGTCTAAAAGGCTAGCTCCATTTTTTGCTCATGTGATTCACCCAGAGTGCAGGAAGTTATGAGAGATAAAAATCTTGTAGAGCTGTTAACACTATTTTATTTCAGAATTGATGCACAAGTCTGCCAAGTAGCACAGATGTTTAATGCACTCAATTTGTGACAGAGATTTTAATCTTCACAAGTACACATCTTTTTGCTTTCAGTCACTGGCTCTTTTATGCAAGATGGAGAAATATCCAGCAAGGCTGAGGACACTAAACAAATTTAAAGAAGTTTCCAGTGTTTGAGATGGGCACTAATGGATCTTGAAGTTTGAGTATGAAAGTACCTGGTATTCAAGTGTATAACTTGCATGTTTAGTTCAATAAGTTGCCATTGGATGTAAGGCAAATAGCTTGACAAGATTGCAAAATGTCATAAGAAATGCAGTGGTTCTGAATTGGCCAGGATTGAAATGCAGCTTGTGAGAGGAGTCAGGACTTGTCTCATGGCTGGGGAAGCTGGAGTGCAAAAGTGAGGAGCTTTTTAGTCCTAACATCAGCCTCTTCTGGTATTTGGGTGTGTGTATATATATATATATATTTATATATATATTTATTTCTTTGCAAGCTCATCCACGTTCATATCTGTGTCATATGCCAGTTACACATTTTTGTAATAACTTCTGTTAGGCCAACAGATACTGCTCTACAGAAACAGGATAAACATAAAACTGCACCGTGAAGGAGGAAGAAAACTGGTGGAGAGAGAAAAAATGTAAGGAGAGCACGTTCAGTAAGTTCCGGGTTGAGATTTTAGTGGGTTTGGGGTTTTGTTTCTTAAGTATTGTTGAATTCTGCTATAATCCAGTACAGATTTTTTTTTTTTTCTTGGCTACTGGTTGCTATAACAAAAATATTTTTCTTTGGGGCATTTCTAAAATAACATCAGTGGGTCTGTTCTCCAGCATCATTCCACTTGCCTTCTCTAATGGCCACATTCCCATCCTCTGATAGTGTGGTTTCTATATTTATGGGTTAGCTCATGACATTTCATACACTTTTCAGCTTTAGCATTTGGTTCATAGTTACAGGTTTGAGTGTGCATTCTGCATAATGAAGGAAGCTGGCTGGCGGGACGTGTGACCTTTGCAAACTTAAGAAAGGTCCCTGGCAAGGAATCTCTAATAAAAAGTATCTCCAAGGTCTGTAGATTCATGAGCCCAAGGCGAGAGTGAGCACCATTAAATTATTGAAAGGCAAGGAACAAATGATAGGCACACAGCACTGCTCTGTGGGGATTGAGATGCAGTTAAAAAAAAAGCTGTTAAATTGGTTTTATTTGTGAGGCTTATTGTATGAATATTGCATTGCTAAAAGACAGTTTCAACTCAGCAGTTCTTTTCATCTCTTCCTCTTTCTTTTGGTCATTTTACTTATTCTCTTCACTCTGAAATTTTCTGGTAGCATTTTTGGAAGTAATAAAAGCACTGGGCTGTGATGATGAGCTTTCCTATTTGCTCAGTGGCCGTATAACACCCCAGCCCGATTCAGGTTGACATTACAGAAGGGGACATTCACTCCACCCAACACATGCCGAGAGTTGCGTTGATGGCGGTGGCGTCTCCGCCTTCTCAGATCTCCCTGATCATGTTGGTTTGCCTTTGGGAATTGCTGTTACTTATGGGTGTTTAATTCTGGGGTTCAAATTCTCCAAGGGAATGGGTACTTCTGGGCAGAAGGCAGTAAAACTTTGGTGGGACTGTTTGCCAGTGAAAGGTTTGCAGGCGCTGTTGATTGAAAGCTCATCCAAAATCCAGTGAGGTCCATGGACCAACTGTCAGTCACTTCAGCAGGATTTGGATAAAGCTCACGGTGCATTTATTATAGCTAAAATAGCTAAAACAATGAATTGACCTTAAGGATCTTCCCTCCTCCTCTCAGGATAAATAATGGCATATGTTTAGCTGTGTACTGACAATGATGAAAGCATTGCTTAGATTATATTTGATGTAATGTCGTGTAATCAAAACAAAAAGCCTCCTGAAAAAGCATTGCAAGAAACAGGTGGAACTCCTAGAAACACAAGTGGTGGATGCTTATCCCATTATATTGGGCAACTTCTCTAAAGTCAGTGTGTTCAGAGCCAGACCTCTCTTAATTATAATTTCTTGACTGAAAATCTGTTGATTTGTGCTCTGGAGCATAGATCTAGTTTGACACGATGTAGCTACAGCATTAAAAACCATAATGGAGTGCTTGCTAAACTAGGATACTTGTGCATGATGCCAGCGAATAGCAAAGGAGCTGCTGTTAGGATGTTTCGTATATTGTGTAAGCTCTAGGGATAAAGCCTATTTAAATGCCTATAGGTTATGCAGCACTTTGCATTCCTGTTTCCTGGTGCATGACCGGGGATCTTGCCCGCTACCCAAGTGCAAATAAATATAATCATCATGGCTATCATCACGGATTTTCTGCTTAGCTTACCCAGTCCTCAGTTCTGAAATACGCTCGGACTTAAATGGCTCGCGTAACAAATATGAAAAGTGGCTTTTAAGGCTGCAGATGCAATTCATTCGTAATGTTGCTATTTAAGTTGCTCTACTTCTACTGCATCGCACCGTTTTCTTTGAAGGAACAAGTTGTTATGGCTGCTGTTATATGCATAACTCCAAAAAGCTTTGCGGAAATAATACAGATAAGCTAACACTCCTCATACAAAAAACCCAATGTTTATAATAACACAAGAACATTCATATTTATATTTCACATTTTACTTGTACACAGCGGATAGAATTGATTTCATGCTGGACTTGGTGCTTTAGCTGCGCTATTTTCACTCTTGCAGGGAGGAAAAACATTTTAATAGAGGCAGATACTGTTGTTCTCTTACAGGGGATTTGTTATATTACTCAATTTAAAAAGAAAAGCAGGTGGAATGGGGAGTTCAGTGGTGAGCCAGGCAACCTCTTTTTCTTTGAACTGTAGGTGAAATCACTGCAAACAATAATACCCACCCTCGGGAGCAGTTTATGGGCTCTGAGTTGCAGCTCAGCGCGTGGGGCGGTGCAGGGTCGGGGCCCGGGGAGACATGAGGCAGAGGCACCCTCTGCTCAGGGCACATCGTATGTACACAGACCTCCGACCCCGGGAGGAAGGCCAGGGAATGCCCGAGCCCAGCCCCACGTATTCACGCCGTGCTGTGCGGATGCGTATCGCCCGTTGGCCGGTAGCCTCTGCTTTTGGCCTTCAGGTGTTGCAACAAGACAAAGAGCATGGACCATCTTCTGCACCTCATGTCCACCGTCGGTCTGGTTAGTGCACTCGCACATCTCTGGAGCATCTCTTCAGCCTGGCAGGAGAGAAGGGATTGAACCTGCCTGGGAGGTACCTGGGACACTGGTGGGGAAGGCAATGAGCAACACGGGCTCGCTCACACTGGGTGGTAAGAGTGCCCGAAGCTTGACAACAAAGTACAAATAAACCAGTCGCCAGCTGAAGCCCTTCGTGCATAATGTCATTGGCAAGAGAAAAAAGTGAACATGTATTTGAGTTGTGAAAGGTACATCGTGTTCCAGAGATGATTAAAAATACATAATAAATACTTACCTGGAGGGGCTTGTAAGTGCAGGCCCTAGCAGGAGTGCATCAGGGGTCTTTATGCAAAATGATCTTATAATGGCTGAGGAAGAAATTATTTATTAGTTCATCAAACATAAAGGAATAGTTAATGATGGCATACATTACAATCTTTATTATGTGGCACATAATTAGCAATCTCTGCTTCTATCTCAGTGCAGTTGTTGAGCATGACTGGTAGAGTAACAAGTATGATTAATAATAATATTACAAAACACACTTTTTCCTATCAAAATTAATGAATCCTAGTAGAGAGAAACAGCAAATGCATTTAACCAAGAATTCAGAGACTGGTCCTAAAATACCAAATTGTGAACCAGCAACTGTTTGTCTCGGAAAGGCTTGTGCCGTTTGCCCCGAGTCGGACGGTACCTACGCAGACATCGCTGCTGGGCAGAGGGAAGGGTGGGAGCAGTATGTGTTTTCTCTCTGCCTCGGTCCTTGGTTAGAAGGACCATCCTGGGGATAGAGGTGCTGCTTATCCACCAAGTGTTGTCTGAACCTCTCTGCTATGGTGTGACTGCATGAGAGCAAATAAATTCATTCAGGCTTGCTTGCCCAGGCTCATCAGGAGTATTTCCAGGCACTTGCCACTCTAGGACGCGTGTTATGTTCAGGAGATGGTGTCTTCTCTAATGTTGGCTGTCACTAGTGGTTTTGACTGTGGTCTTGCAAGTGCTCAAGTTGTTTGAAACAAGAGGGATTGTTGCCCTGTCAGTGAATACTGATTGCTCAGGCTGGAAAAATAGAATTTCCATTACCTTCTGGCAAAGGGGGGGTGTTAATGTTGCCCTGTAACAATTCCTATTTACAGGGCAGAGGGGATGCTCTGTGTGGAGTCCATCTGTACAGGAAAAATGTGATGGAGTGAGGCTTTATGGAGCAATGAAAATATGGAAGCGCAGAGGGTTTAGTTGTGCATGTGCTGCGTGCAGATGCTTGGGTGCAGAGAAGACCAATTTCCAGCTCAGGAGTTGCGGGTGGTCCCAAAGCAGACCACACTGGAGAGGTAAGAGAGGCTGAGGTTGTGATTAAGCCCATAGAAAGGCCTGGATAAATAATTTGAGGTTATTGGTCTTTTTAAATGCATTGTAGTCCCTTTGGAAAACACAGCAAAACAAATGTTTAAGTGCTTTCCTGAACCAGGGCTTATGTCAGTTGATTAGACTTTGCAAATATTCTGAATTGCTTAAAATGGCTCAACATAGTTAGGAGTATAAATATAGCACAAACAAATAATGCAGATTATTAGAAAGTATGGCACATCCTAATATGCTTATTACCATTAGGGAAAATGGTACAAGGTAATTAGAAATTCACAAAGAGTATATACAATTAATATTATCTGCTTGCAACTCATTAAGGATTAGGTTTCAGATATGCTACTCCTCATAGTACTTATTGGTGCTTTCACTTTTTTCTGAAAATAATAATTGAGATAAATATTTTAAAATTTAAGTACGGCAATATTTACCTTTAGTTTTAAAATTCTGGACTTGTGATACTCAGCAGTGGTTTCTGTCTGTTTCTAATCTAGAGCAAAGTCTTTAGGTGTATTCGTTTCCAGCATCTTCATCTTCTTCGTAGGGTTCGTCTTTGCATTCAACATTCGCTTGCACAAGGGTGTCCTCCCGGTCCAGGCCTGGGGCTCAGTTAAACCAAGCAGCTCAGAAAGCTTGTGCTTGAAGAGAAATATCTTTCGTCATGAGATGGAGAATCATAGAATCATNCTTTCCCTTCTCCAAAAACATCAATGAAACCTAGTTTTGGAGACATGAGCAAAACCAAGAAAGCCAAAATAAAAGGACAGATCCAGATGGGTGGAACACCTTGTCCCACCACACCGAATTCTCTCTCCAGTCCCTCTACTTCATAGTCACATTGGCCACCCCCGCTTTCCATGAGAAAAGAACCAGACCTTGGGCTTCAATTTTCCTGAAGTGGTAGATGATGCTCAGGGCCCATTAAACCAGTCTGTTTCTATTCCTCTGTGCTCGCTCTGATCTGTCAAGCAGCCACAATGAATGGAGAAGAGGGGGAAATGATGTGTTGATGTTATTTATAGCCTACCTTGTTCATGAAGGAAGATGATCCAGATCGCCTCCCTTGTGTTTTCTCTTTACATATTATTTAATTCCTTTTTTTTTCCCCAATGAAAAGGAATATATTCTCTAACCGCAACAACGCTACAAAAGTTGTAATAGTCTGTTCATTTTGTGGGTTAAAAAAGGTGCAATATTTGTAGCAATATTTTATGATTTTCCTCTTGTGCTGGATGTTGGGTTTCTGTTTGCGGTATTAGATGCTATGTGCTTTAGTTAATTTGTTGCATTTTATAAATAATTGGTTTTTGACTTGGTTATGCTTAATGTCAGTACTACAAGACAAAAAAAGAATAGTTATGTAATTCATCTTATTTACTGCGAGTGTGTGGGGAACCAGAACTGAAGTACTTTCCATAAAGATTAATATATATTTGGAATATATATATTCTATACATCCATATATGTTTTTAGAAGAAAACAAGCCTTAGGTCCAACTTGCACTCAATGGAAAAATTCTTACTGATTTCAGAACCTTTGAAGGAGAACTTAAGTGAATTTAGGAAGATATTAACTTTGTTTTGGAGGTGGATGGGATTAAGAGGACAAACTGGAAAGTAACAGAGCAGAATATAGCTTCAACCTGACAGACCAATCAGTTGTTTTCATAGATTTTTAAGCAAGAAAGTGCCATTATAAACATCTTTTCTGACCTCCTGTGTATTGCAAGCCAGGAAATTTAATCCATGATTCCTGCATTAGAAGAAACTGCTCTGCTCTATTTCATAAAACGGTTGTCTTGTTTGTTTTGTTGGGGACTGTTTTGCTTTCTCAGGGTGTAGGATATCAGCCGTTAGAAAGCCAACCTTGGCTCAGTTTGCTATAGACCTGTTTTAAACATTTTGATAAATATTGTATAAATAAAGGCTTCATAAAACAAAACTTACTGAAAAGAGCTTAGTCGCTGCACAAATCTGTTTCCATCACTGCACAATGCTTGTCTATTTTTTTTTTTTTTCTTCTCTGCAGGTTACAGGGAGCTCTTTCTGTTTGCTCAAGAGCCTGCTCCCACTTGCACCCCTCCTATGCCTGGTTTTACCACAAATCCAAAATGAGAATCCTGGCTGTAGTGAACTATTCACAAGAGGTACATCACCATTATTAGTGAAGCAATGCCACAAGGTGGAAGTAAGGCTTACTTGCAAAAGAGATGCTTTTTTGGAAAGCCACCTCCAGCTCAGGAAACTGGAGGTCGGAGGTCGGAGTCCTGGCCGACAGGTAAGTCAGAGGGTAAAACAAGCAGGAGAAATTGCTGAGGAAGGTGCTTTGTAGGGACTGTTACATCTTCATATTCATTATTAACGCAGAAGTGTGCCCCCCACATTGAGAAAATCTATATGTTTCTGTACGTACCGGCACACCTTCAGTGACTGTATTTATCCTCCTCTATTTGATTGAAACAAGAGATGCGCAATCTCAGAGAGGAATTTAGGCTATTTTATTCAATCACATTATATATTTTTAGATGTAAAGAAATCTGAATTTTCTATGAAAAATTAAATGCAAATTATACACAATATAATCAGATCTCTGAATATAATAAAATGTAGTCAAAGATGAAAGACAAAGATTCACTAAATTAAAATGTGTTGCCCTGCAAACACTTGCTTCCTGCAGAGGCTGATTTAAGAGTTTGGTGATTTTGCCGGTTGTTTACATCAGTATATCTATACGTTTTGCACGTGGCATGAGCACAGGATACAGAACTGCTGCTGCCAGGCCCTGGAGAGCATCAGCTGTGGTCATCCTGCAGATGACCCTCATGTGGGACTGAGACCCTGCACGTGCGCAAGGGTCAATGGTGGCTTTTTCTGTTGCAGAAAGGGAGCTTATTTTAATAACTGCTCTAGGGTTTCATCTTGTAAGAGCATCCTTTAGACTACATCTCAATATTGCATTTGTTGTGACAGCAGCAATCCTGGCTGAATTATTTAGATTAAAAAAACATGTAAAATTATGTTTGGATAAATGGTGTATGATTTTAACTTGCCAACAAATTAAAAAAACTTGTCTTCCGGTGATAAATGCCTTAGCATCCTTCTTCAATTCATAGCTGCAACAAAGTCACTTTTCTAGATAATAGAATTCCTCTGTCATTTTGCAGGTATAACAAGGTATTGCTTTAGTCTTTAACTTCTGTTTCAAATGCTCAGGCTGCTTTAAAGCTTTTGCAGTTTTGAAATAACACTGCCTCTTGTGGCACTATCAGCTAGACTACGTAACTGCTGTGTTGAAAGATCATGTTTTATGTGATCTGATTTGTGCTGCCCAAGTTCATGGAAACACTTTGTTCTGTGGCATTTTTGCAATCACTGCTTTATCTTAATTATACTAATAAGTAATTTGCAAAAGGTATTGAAGTGGCAAAATAAACAAAGTAACAAGAAAAATCTCAGAGAAATATATTACCACAAAGACATATTATTGATTTCATTGTCAAACATTAACTATTTTGGATTTTTAAATAAGCTTTTCAGCCAAAGAAATGTATCTAACTCATTAAAAAATACATATAAAAAAAAAAATAGACAATTACCTTTCTGATCCTGCGAGGAAAGAATGAAAATGCTAGAAAACATGAGTTTGTTTCATTCAGAATAGACCAACTAAATACAGAGTAAGAACTTAAAAACCCTAAGAAATGTTGTAATTCAGTGGTAATATTTTTCAGTTCGTGCCACTTCAGCACAAGGTCAGCAGCCCGTTTTCCAGTGGCCTCGCCTGAGCCCCGATGCAGAATGCTGTTTGCAGAAGATGCTTAACGTCTTTCAGCTCCAGCATGGCGTTTGTGCAAGGGTCTGCTCTGCACCCGCGGGGCCCCTCTCGGACAGTTTTGCAACTATACATCAACTTTTACAGCTCTTTAGTGCATATAATTACGCCCTCACTCAGTTTGGGAGTCTTTCCCACACATCCCTAACTGCATATCCTCCTGAAATGCTTCAGGCTTACAAGCTGATGAGGTGTTATTCCTTTGGTTATGATCACAGCGTTCAGACATCCATGGTAGCTGGGGTTGCATATGCAAAGTAATTTCTTGTAAGGGCACTAGATCCTTTTGAACAGTTTGGAAGTATAATATAACCTTCTAATGCACAGAACATAAAATTCTTCTTCAAGAAAGACATTAATCAATATATTTATGTTATATCTTGCTTTTCTTTCCTTCCTCTAAATAGGGTAGTACTTATTATAGGCTATGACATCTTACCTTTTGTGCATAACCAAATTAGTTGACTTGGGAATCTCCAGGCAGCTGTGTTTGCATTACCACAGACTGGATAATGTACAAATTGGTGTTAAACTATGTACAGAGGTCACTCAAACCATAGAGTTTTATGAAAAATCCAAAAATAGATGACCAGTGCCATGTGGGAGGACTGGTGGAGGAATCTCACAGTATTCTCTTACAGTATCTAGTAGCTTAATGTTTTGTTTTCCATTTTTAATAGATTTTTCTCTGGAAGCATTATGAAACTGGAAAATATCTGAAATGGTGTCTTGAGATTTTAAAAGTACATTTCTAAGAGCTTTCATTGCTTTGAAAGAGGTGAGCCGTAAATAGAAAGACCAACTTGACACAGAGGAACTCTGGTGTTGACATCAGGGGGAGCAAAGGGGGAGCAGCGAGCGCTGTGTTGCGTGCCACGCTCCTAACATCACCAGTTAAAACTGATGGTGTGGCAAAGCCAACAATAAAAGGAAAAAGGTCTGTCCAGCTTCCCAAATCTGAATGTGTAAATTTAGCAGAAAAATTTTGCTGAGTTCTTCTCTGTATGAAATACTTGAAAAATACAAACACTGAAAAAAACCCACTCTAAAGAAAGTCAGGAACAACTCCATTTTTGAGAGAGGTTATATTTCAGCATAAAACCCAGCAAGTGGGAGTAAAAATCATTACCTGAGGGGTACCTAAGTCTATTGCATGGCTCAGGAACTCAAACGCAATCTCTGTGCTGGTTTTGCTACGCTGCATTTTCCAATCAAAGCACACTGGAAATTCATATATATCTACTCTTCAAACTTTTGTTCTCGGATTTTTCTGTGTAGAAGCTAAACGAGAGATACCAGAGGGGAAAAAGGATGGCAACTCTTACACAGACACTGTAGATGCAGACAACTGCGGGTTATGAAGGTGGAGAAAAAGTGTCCATGTGTCTTTTGACATATTTACTTCTTAAAACATCTGTCTTCGCACAAGGCTCATGGGGCAGAGGCATTTTTTAACACTTCAGTGTACTCTAACATTACTAAGCAATTGGCATTGTCAGTGGCGTGTTTTCTTATTCTGCTGTTGCATCCCTCTCCTTTCAGCTCTCCGCTGCTATTTGCTGAGAGCATTTCTGAAGTGTGACAAATCATCTCTACACATATATTTTAAAACATAGTTTTCTATTCTTTTTGGAGACCATAAATGAGAGAGAAACATGACTGCCCCAAACCTGAGTGCTCCTTGACTTTGCGGCTGTACATCTGTAATCTTTCCTGAGGAATTAATTATAATTCAGTCCTATGTATGGCAACAAAGAACGTTACGGGATGCTGTCAGGCTATCAAGGTTGAGAAAAGTTAACTGGTTTAGTAACCAGAAGGTGATTAGATTTGTATGCAACTGGTCGGAAAATATCATGGTACCTTACACCCCTGAGTCTGCTTTGATGCTGGGTAGGAAGCGGTGACTTGGTGGCTCCAAGCTGAGGCCATGGGGCTGAGCAGGACACGAACGTCCAAGGTCTTTTCTAATGGCTTTGTGATGGGTGGGAGCACCCACAAACTGGGGCAATAAACCAGAACTGCAGGTGTGTTTATGAGGGGGCACTTACAGGTCTGGGGGACCTTAGCCGAAGAAAGCTGGGGAGGCCCCAACAGCTCAGGAAAGTTTAAGCCTGGCTGAAATACTCAAGGAAGGACAAGCTCTGAGTGATTTATTTCTGGCTTATGTTTCCAGCTGAGTTAATAAAAATTCATTTCAGTTAATCTGCATCTGTTGAGAATTGTCTGTGTGGCTTTGTGGCTGGAATGATGCTTTGGTCATGTCTTGGCGATGCTAGCAGAGCTTAAAGCTTCTTATGTCCATGAATTAGAAGAATCAATCTCTTCGAACACATTTTAAATTGATCTTTGATTGGATCACATGGCTCTTGGATAAGGTACCCTAGTATTAGTCAATTTGACTTGGAAAGATGATGATTCAAATTAAAATCGAAAGATGACCTATATTGAGCAGCTGCAGTCTGCAGCGGGGTTTTTTCTTTTTTTTTATTAGTGTGCCGCTCTGTTTGTGAAGTCCTTGCTGTGAATACTAATGTCTGCACCCAGGGCTGTGTCCAGAATTGCTAACTCAGGCATCTGCATTAACGATCTGCGGCCTGTAATATCACTTTAATCCTGGCTTCAAATTACTCAGAATCTATAACACAAAATGCTTCTATATCCTTTGCTTATAAGAACTTATTTACATCTAACATAGTTTCACAGAGCTGCCTGCTAGTTTGAAGGGTCTGACTTTACTGTATCATTTGCCTTTTCTGTTCTCCTAGTAGTTTGAATTTAGTATGAAGGTCTTGAAAAAGTATGGTGGAGATTAAGGTCCTGAATTCTCAAGGGAAGGGGTTGTATTCAAGCACCCGGATTACAAGGGTGGCTTCCTGGTGACCTCTTACATGTCAAGTATTTTCTGGTTTCTGTCTTTCTCTCACATACAGTTTTATGACCAAACTTCATTTCTAAATTCAGCAGATTTTAGCCAATAATTAAATTTTCATAGCTGAATTATAACTAGCCGTTTCCCCTTATCCCCAGCCAAAGAAGATTTGTAATGGGAAAAACTGACAAGTCAGGACACTTATAAATTTATATCTGAGAGCCCCATTGTGTCAGCTTCTTCAGAGCCATCTTAATGTGATTGTCTTGTCAGCTGCATCAATAATAGAGGGTGAAGATCAATCTGTAATGAAGGGATATGAGATAATTTTTCTAAGTGTAGAATTGTGATTCTTCCCCAGTAACTGGAAGCTGCAATTATGGTGGTCGTGCTGGATGTTGCTCTTCGAATGCTTTGTAGACCTGTGGTTTGGAATAGCCAACGATAAATAAAATTAAACCACCATAGCAACACATTGCTTGCGAAGGTTTGCAGAAAAGTAGGTCACATCTTCAGGTTTTAGAATATAGTTTAGATCTCTAAAGTACAAAATACAGCATTTTGTCTTTGTTTCGTTGTTACTAAGCCTTCTGTTGTATTTTTCCACATGCAAAAATTAATTTATCTGAAGAGCTGTAGGCAAAAAGAGGAGAAGCGAGAGCAGTGCCAGCCTCACGTGGCTGCAGTGAGCAGTGTCAGCTGGGGCACGAGGGTCTCCACTGGGGCAGCCGCGGGTCTGCAGGTCATGGAGGAGGTAGTCCAGGTGGAGGGAGACCAGAGGAGTGCTCTGCACCCGTAAATGGCACCTGAATCTTCCCCTGCTACTCTCTGTATGAGGAAATATGTTGGATTACTCAGGCAAATAATTAATTTCTAGCCACCCAAATGTTTGCTGATTTTATTGGATGTCTATGGCGGCAATATGTTCGTTCTTCTCTTCCTCTCTTCTCTATCATTGCTATGACTACACAGGTCTTCGGATTTGTTTGGTGGGGGTTTTCTTGGTGTGATTTTTTTTTTTTTTTTTGATAACAGAGCATCTTTGAGCATCTTTAACAATAATGACATCTTCTAGTTTTAAATTATATCACATTTTATCCTGAAGAATCCCACGGTTTGATAAACTGTTGTTTGGAAGAAACACTTCGGTGCACCTGAAAGCAGAAACACATGATTTTTCTTTGCAAGAGCAAACAAAGCAGAAAGAAAAGAGAAGAAGCAAGGCAACCGCCTACTCTTCCCAACGTGACAGTTGAGTGATCATGTTAACGTGAGACAGTTTGGGCTCCAGCTGAAAGGCCACCAGTCCCTTTTGCTAATACTGAGACCAGCCGTTCCTCTAGGAAAGAGAGCCAGCTGGCAGAGCATGACATTGAAGGCAAATAGCTGTTCCTGTTTAAAACAGCTGAGGATTCACCTCTTATTTTCTGTAAAAATTAGAAGAATTTGTCAGTTATATTGACTTCATAACAGATCCAGCTCATTTCTTCTAAATCTCCTAGAATAATTCCTCAAATGAATTTTTCTCCGACAATTTTCAGTAGAGTTCTGCAACCTTCTGTTGCAGGTTACTCCATCTCTGGCTTCCACTTTGGAAATGCTCAGCTGCTCCGTGAGGGAGTAGGCAGATTGCTCCGGGATTTAGATGAAAAGTCAAATGCTAACAATAATGAACAATAAAACCAAATTGCTGAGAACCCATCAGTCCCAAGCTGGAGGTCATTTCCATAAAGAACTCAGCATTTTCAAAAAAGTAATGAATTTGGTTAACTGAGGCTCAGTTTGTGGAAGTTTGTGAGTGATTCTCAGAAGAAAGCTACCTCCATCGGTCTGTTTTCCATGAATGGTTTAGCTGCTTGGATTTGGAAACAGAACTGGTTTTGTCTTGGTTGTGTAGAGGACAACACCTTGCTGGGGCATCACTAAGGGCGTTGCTGGAGGGGCCGTACTCACCTCCATGCTGATTGCATCATCCTCAGCTCCTTCAGAGTGCCCTTTGCTTCCAAGCAAATTTGTCCCAAACTCAGTTCCTATTTCTTTTACCATGAAAATTGATTTAAAAAGGCAACCTTTAGAAAACCATGATATTAAAACGGTACAGGTTGACTGCCTCCATCTCTGGTGAGCTTTTGACCTCGCTTGTCTGATAGAGTGCTCTCTCTCCCTACCCCGTAGCAAACTTTTATTCCAAGATGCTGCTTTGAATTTCCCATCGCAAGGGTGCGGCGGGGCACCCTCACGTACACAGCGTCTGGGGAGGGACATCCGTGGGGTTCAGGAGCGATCAGCAATCGCATGATGCTGGGTAAAAATGGTATCTAGATTAAATTAATTTCCTATTGAACATGGGGAATATTCAAAACTATTATCATTTAAACAGACTATTGCAGGCAGACACTCAACTTCAGCGGTGTGAAAGGCGGTAATGAGAACAGCCTTAGCTTTCCCCGTGCCTGCCTTGGAGAGAAAACAGCTAGCTAGGGCACCTTGGAAGGCAATAAAAGCAAATTAGTTGATGAAATTGTTCTCTATAGTGTGCAGTACAATTTTTCCTTCAATAGTAAGTCTGTGGTAGGGAGGAAAGACTGAGAATAATGAGGTTAGTCCTCTGTTTTAGCAGACTGGGGGAAGGTAAGGGATCCTGCTCTTCAGTGGCTGTATGTGGAGGGAAGCTGCTGCTTCCCCACCCTGCGCTGATTGTTTTTCCCATCCGAAGCACAACTTGTCTTTTCCGTGTCTCTGCAGCGTCTGGCAGACAAAGGTTGGTTGTCTACATAAGATAGATGCTTGCAAAGGGATTAGTCTCAGTATTAAAAAGGTTAAAAGACTGATAAGGATCACTGTTATCCTGCAGGAACTTTCCTACCAGCAGGGTTTCATGCTCCATTTGCTTTCTGCAGCATTGCATGGTTTCAAAGTTCACATCTCAGCAGGGTCCGTCCGTCTTACAGCAGTACAAGAGAGATCGTTTTTCCAGGTAATGTCTTTAAGTTTGACATCTGGGAGAGATGCTCCTCTGGTGTAATGCAGCACACCACTGACAAGTGCAACAAGGCTATGTCAATGCTAGCTGAGGGCTGACCTTTATTTCTAGAAAAATTATCAAGATCTGGGGCTATAGCCTTTCCAGCAGCAAAGATCAATTAGAAGCAACGATCTCTTCTAATCCTTCTCTAAAATTAGTAATCTGGGAGTGGGCAAGAGGTTAATCATTGCAAACTAATAATAATGCAGTGATAAATGGCAAAAGTAAGTATATACTCCCCAACCTGTGCTTACCTTTGCATAGTCCCTGCGGACAATCACAAGCTTTTGATACAGCATCTGTCCTACAGAAGCCCTCCATCGCTTATGGTGTGGTCCAAGCTGTCTGCCATCGTTTGAAGGCGGGCAAGGCCAGTGATGACAGGCGGGAGAGGAAGGAGATGGGGAGAGCTCTGGCTGCCACGAGTGGCAATGCAGTTTCTTGCTGGGGAAGGCTGCCAGCCGCAAGAGTGTGGGCAACAACCTGAGGCCAGCTGGGAATTTGTGTTAAGCCGGCAAGTCCCACCTAGGATCTAGGAGGGTATCGGTGTCAGCCGTGGTGCGTATCATCGAGTGCCCAGCGGATTGGAGAGTAATCCTCTTCAGCTGCACACATTTCTTCCAGTGCATAAGAAATTAAAGTAAAGTGGACTGTTTTTCATGGAATCTTTCTGCAATATGACTCTAACAAAATACTTCCTCTACAAGCGCATCTTTCTTTGGGGCTGATGGGGGAATAATGGGTAAGACTCGCAGAACTTTCTGTTTTCGTTAAGGATGCATTGAAAGTTGAGCCATGTTGAAATGTAAGACAGTATTTTATGTTTATTCATTGTGGTGCATTGGAATATTTAATTAATCCATATTTTCCCTTTAATTCCAAAAAAACTGTTTCATAATTTGTGCTGCCACGTTCTTGCTATGGATGTATCATTCCCGCAGTTTTGTCACTAACTGTTCAGCTCACTTCAGTAGAGCTCCTCATAGCTATTTCTTCTTTACCAAGCAACTCAGGTTAAACTAACATCAATTTAATAAAACTATTATTAATTTAATAGCTGTTTAGCACTGTTGAATGCAGAAATATTTGTTTCAACCAATACAGATTTAAAGTGAGAGAAAAAATGAGAATAACTATATACTGACATCTTCAGAAAAATGAACCTAATGCACAAGATAGTTCATTATTATATGTTTAGTAATTAATGCTTGTCTTAAGTCTGGAGGTCACTGAACATTCTGGAGTAATGTCAAAGAGTTAAAACTCTGAATTTACTTAGTAACAAAATAACTAATTAAATAACTATTATAGTGACTGTGTACTTGGCAGTGTGCTGTCTCACCATTGTCTGGGTTTTAACCAAAAAGTAGCTGTTGCTGCTAAAAGACCTTACAGGGCTGGAGGGTTGGTAATGAGGAGTCAAATTTAATCAGAAGTCAGCTTTCCCCAAAGTTAATGTCTGGATTTCTGGGGCTAGTTTATTCATCCACTGGATTAATTTCCCTTGTGATTCCTAGTTAAAATAGCTGGTCTAAGTGGAAGCATGTAGTATTGGTAAAGATCACCTATCAAGTTGTAATCTAATAGGACTTTTCCAAATTTTTCCCCCTGAAAAACTGTACTATTTTGTAAAAAATATGGGATTTTCTTGGAAATGTGTTTAGAAGAAAATCAGCAACTTTCAAAGACTCCTCTAAAATCTTTTTTCTTCAAAGAAAATATACGTCCTCTAGTAGACTTCTGCTAGAATTTTAAATATTAAAAAATAAAACCTAAACTAAAATGCATTTCAGAAAACTTCTTTTTGACTACATACCAAAAATTAAATCTTTGGAAGTTGCTATTTCCCAGCAAGATTCTCTCACGTGAGAATTATTCAATTTGAGAATGAGTTCAGAAATGTGAGGCGAAACCTCCGTATTTTTTCCTATCAAATTATCGTTAGGTTGAGACTGAGATGATTGCACGAGGGTCTCCTAAGAGGCAAAGCGAGTCAATATAAAAACAACCTAGACTTCAGCGTGGTGGGAAGGTTGGAGAGACAGCATGCAAAACTGGTTTTTGAAAGTTTTCTTGCAGGCATGCCTGGCAGTAATATCTGTGCGATATTTAGCAAGCTGGTGGTGCTTCTCACATAAACCCTGTTTTCTAGGAGTTTTTTGTAGCGGCTCTCTGATCTTACACTGTCCTTACACTGAGACAGCTTTTCATGGCAGTACTTACAGTTAATATCCTGACAGTGTGGATTAAGAGCAAACCAGATTTCTTGCCACTAAACTGTCTTTAATTAAATGGAACACTTTTCACAGTCATGCATAATTTTAAAAATGGCTTAATTTTAGAAACTGATGTTTTACAGAAAGCAAGGTTTCAGAGCGGATGGATGCTTCTTTGCAATTTAACACAAACTGTCAGTTTTAGAAAGAGTAATTGATGTGCATGGGCATGTGTGAGATGTTATAGTGGTTAGGAATTTACCTGGATTGTGGAGTGTGTACCGACTGGATGGTGCCTGCCAGGTACTCCAGCACTGATTTTTTTGTTGTTGTTTTTGCTGTGTTATGTTGGCCACCTCTGTTCTAGGCTCTCTATACTTAAACAAGACACATTAAGATACACACAGACTTTAACTTTTTTTTTTTGTTATTTTACAACTTATAAGAACCTTATTGGAAGAAAGATTTAAATAACATTAAGATATTTAAGTTATTAGATAATTGCATACTTCTAATTTTTTTTTTGTTATTTTTTCAGTAACTATAATTGTTAAAGAAAAATCAAGAATTAATTTAGTATTTAAAATAAAATGAATAGAAATATTACTGACAGTTCTGACATCTCAGCTATTTCTCCTGTTCATCTCTTCGATGGGACACTTGCTCATTAGTGCCCAAATCCAGACACTTCATTATTTTTATGTTTCATACTCCATACACGACAGCAAAACGTCTCTTAACTTTGTTGATTTTGTGCCTTGGCTGGAAACAATCGAGATGAGATGAAAGTTTGTTGCAACATAGCAATGGGACCCAAAACTGGGGTGTTCTCCAAGGATTGTTAGACATGTTTGTCATGGTCAGGAGACAGCTTTTTCTAGAAAGAGTTCTTAAGTAAATTTTCAGATATCAACAAAAATTCTGAGTTTCTCGTCAGAGAGGTCTTAAAGGACAAAACTAGTGATAGGGGAGTGTGTAGTAAGAGTTAATGGTTGGACTCGATGATCTTAGAGGTCTTTTCCAAGCTTAATGATTCTATGATTTTATTCTATGATTCCCTGAGATGTCCCTGAGAGCCTTGTTTGGTTTAGCCTTGGAAATGCAATCCTAGAGCAAGACTGACACATCCCTGCCTGCAGACCCCTTTCTGTTTTGGCTGTTTCCAGGAAAATGACACTCTTGTGGAAATGTATCCAAACAGATTCTGAATTGATACTGAAATTAGACCTCTCCCTTGCTATGACATTCAAAAGAAAAATGATATGAAATTTAGCCATGTTAAGGAAGGAAAGGAAAACATGTTACATCCATGGCTCAAAGGGGGAATAAGTGAATGATGGAGAGTCATGTCCTGATGAGCTTAACTTCTCCAGATGACTGAGCACAGAATGCCACAATGTAATCACTGAGGAGTACCGAGAGTCCTGATTTTCTCCTCCCTCTGTGGAACTTTTCAATGAATATAACTCTATTGTCCTCACTGAAATAATGCCTTACTTATCAAGTTATTGCTGGAAGAATTTTGTGATTATGTGGAGTATCTTCTGATAAAACACTTATGGGAAAAGCCACTTGCCCTTTTAGCAAAAAAAGATATTATCTCTCACCTTTTGAATATCTTCAAATGAGCCTATATATTGATTTTCTTCAGCAAATGAAATCTTCCTGATTTCAGAAAAATCACAATTTATTAAAAAAATACAGGATGTAATTTTTATTTAAAGAGAACACTTAAATATTTACTGTAAACAAAGAAGAGACCTTCACAGTCTATTAAATGAGAAATAATACTGCTGCCATAGCAATTGTATAAGAAGTTACCATTTGGGAAATGAGAAAAATTTCTCTATTTTGGCTCACTTCAAAAAATATGAATAGATTTTTCTTTCACAAGTGATTTTACTGTCAACATGTTTATCACAATAGCATGGCTCAATTCACACCTGCCCTGAAGGAGTACGTGTGGCCGTAGCTATATTCTGTGCAACTCAGTGATTTTACAGGAGTATTCTTACCATCAGACATTTGCTCACAGCTACCATTTCACCTATGTTTAACACAGGAGGTTATGTAAAGTATTATGTGATAATGATGTGATATTTTTTATCTTAAAAAATAGCACTGGTCAAAAAGGTGGTATGACAGCACTTTTCATTGAAGATTTATTTTTAGTTTTCATTAGGTAAGGTGATTATTACCCTTTCTTTTATGTACATTTACTTAAAATTATACATCCAATAATGTCTTTAATAAAAACTGTTTTTTAATTTTTAGTACATTACAAAAAATCAAGAAGGAGGATAAGAATGAGTCAGACTTGTACTTGATAATAATAAATACATTTTATTGCTTTTATGATTTTAATATTTCTAATGATTTAAAAATCTGTTCTTATGTTATTCCAGGAGAGGCCAGATGGCCAAATAATGTGTAGCATGTAAATAAAGTCAGCAGTCTCATCTACATACTCACACAAAACCAAATAGTCTCTGACAATAATTCTGCAAGCATTTTCAAAAGCCAAGCGAAAAAGTCCGGTTCCCCAAAACGTGCTTTGGATATCACTTCCGATGGCATTAGTGGTTTTAAACAGGAGAAACATGGAAATTGATGTGTCATATGAAAGAGGAAAGTTGTTACGGCTTTGCCTCAAAAAATCCCGCTTTTATGGGCCATACCCATGGGCCCCTCAGAAGTCCTGCAGCCACCACGGTGAGACACAGCATGGCTCTCTCTGCCAAAGACCTTGCTTTAGTTCTGCGTCTGTCTTGGTGCTGTTTGGTTCTCTTATATGAAAATCAAAATACGGAAATGGTATATGGGAAAACAAAACAACAGCCAACGTATCATTTAATTTCTTACTCCACAAGGCTGGTAGCTCTTGCTTCCCAGCAACTGCAGACCATGGCACAGCAGCTTGTACATCCTCCTGAGATGTGCCTACTGTTTTTGTTTACTGTCAGCAGGTAAAAAAAGCATATTTTATGTGTATCTATATAATATAGAAATATAAATATAATCAGCTATTCAATTCATTAGTAATGAGTATTTTAGTATTGGCGTTGTACGTGGGATTGAAGGGGTTAGATCTGTGCTTGACAGCTCTGTCCCATGTCCAAAGTGCAGGAAAAGCTCCGTGAACATGTGGCTTTACAGTCTTTTTGCTATAGCGTAAGTTTGCAAATGCTACCATCAGCAAAGCAGCTCCAGCTTCAGCTAAACCAATTAGGCCAGTAAAGCAGGCCAGTTTCTAACTGTGCAGGCAGTCCCCGAGTAAACTGGAACTGGAATTAGGTTTAAGAGAGGATATCCCGAAGAGGATTAAACCCAAGTGATTGTGACTTTCATATTCTTAGGATGGCTTAGGGTGTCACAATGTACAGTCATTTACATCCAAATTACCAGCTTTCGTTTCGTGGTACAAAGAAAGATTGCTGAGTCCCAGGGAGAAGACTGAGTAAAAAGAGGTTCCTCTGGAGCAAGAGGGCTCATCTCATCTTGTACCTCTTCCCATTCTAGCCAGCAGATCACCAGAGATTGTTCTTGATTTGCTCTTGCCAGAGAGTTTCCCTCTTTACTAATATAATAATACAGAGATTTAATTAAACCACATTATTTTACTTTCCATACTGTCAGCAACAAAAGACGTGGGTAGACCAATCATAAAATAGTCTTCTTGAGGGGTCGCTTCATCAGCTCTGCTCTGCAGGGCATGGAGCAAGGCTACAGAGACTGCACACCACAGAAGAAGGTAAGGAGAAGGGTATAATAGGTATGCTCAGCATTGGCTTGGATCTGCTCCTATTTAAATCAAAGGCAGTTTTAATATAGTGAGACTAATCCTGGCCTCTTTTGCAAACACCATGCAGAGGGCAGGCATCCCAATAATGTGGATAAATGCCTGAAGGAAGGACCGTAAGTGGCAGTGAAGCTTGATGGCAATGCCTTGGATGACGGTAATGCCTTATAAAGTTTTTTGCCTCTAGGTCACCACTCTAAATCCAGTCTAGAGTATTACTGACACAAAGTCATTATCACCTCATGAATGCCACCAAATGGCATTCAAAATGTTAAGTATCCTGTCCTACAATCGATTCATGAAAAATCTTTCCATCAGCTTTCTGTATGATCAGTGAATAGCTCATTGTATCACTCTTCACCCATAACCTCTAATTTTATCACATCTAATAAAAGACATCACCTGTCAAGGATATGTCGATATCCCGTGGCTAACCAGCCATCATCATTTGACAGCTCATAGTCTGCAGGATAGGCCGAACAATTTATTTGTTTTGTGTCCAATATAATTTTCTTACGGTCGTTGTCTTGTGTTAACATTTCCCCTTACTTGGTCTACTGTGGAGCTTATTCAACACAGTAGATACTTACTGCCAGGGAATAAATAATTAAACTCAAACAATATTTTTCATCTCTCTGTGTCTTCTTTTGTTATGTGCAGAGGTTGTTGGAGGGAGCCAGTGTTGACTTTAGCAATACGTTATATCCATCCTATGTTTCAAGATATAACTAATAGTGACTATTAGTCTGGTTACAATAATGCTAACACTTAAAATTAGTACAGGAAAGCATTATTAATAATAGACTTAAAGTTGTTATACAAGAAAACTTTCTTTTCTTTGGTGTCATACTCCTCCAACATCCTTCTGGATTAAAACGTCAACAGCTTCAGTCTTTGTGAAGAGTGACGGGGAGGGGTGTTTCAGTGATATTCATGATGGGGATTTCTTCTCTCTGTGTCTTGGGTCCAGTTGGGTTCATCTCTATATATTACCATTTACCTTGAGTCCTTGTCCTCTTTACCATTTGCGCTGTGTCTCGGTTACAGTTTGAAAATGCACAACAGCTTCTCCAGCCTCGTGGGACATGAAGGATGATGGTTTGTTACCTGGTGGCAACCTGAGTTTGTCAGATCTTGACCACACACAGCCTTCACAGAGCGAGGGCAGGTGTCTTGGTTTCTGCTGGGATAAAGTTAATTTTCGTCCGAGCAGCTGGTATAGTGCTGGATTTAGTATGAGAACAATGTTGATAACACACTGATGTTTTAGTTGTTGCTAAGCAGTGCTTACACTAAATCAAGGACTTTTCAGCTTCTCATGCTCTGTCAGGTGCACAAGAAGCTGGGAGGGAGCACAGCCAGGACAGCTGAGCCAAACTGGCCAATGGGGTATTCCATACCATATGACATCATGCTCAGTATATAAACTGGGGGAAGTTGGCCGGGGGGCAATAATTGCTGCTCGGGAACTGGCTGGGCATCGGTTGGTGGGTGGTGAGCAATTGCATTGTGCATCATTTTTTTGTATATTCTTTTATCATTATTATCATTCTCTCTTCCTTTGTTGTCCTATTAAACTGCCTTTATCTCAACCCTTTTTTTTTTTTTTTCTTTTTTCCAATTCTCTTCCCCATCCCACCAGGGATTGGGGGGGAGGGTGAGCAAGAAGCTGTGTGGTGCTTAGTTGCCGACTGGGCTTAAACCACGAGAGCAGGTGAGACGTTTACTGACCGCTGTTGAGGTTTTAAATAACACCACCACCATCCTTTCAGAAAAGTCTCTGCTGAAGCTCTAGTCCTTTTGTAAAGGTGACACTCCTTTGGGCCAAGAGGTCACTCTTCACTGCCTAAACAAGAAATAGAGGACAGACAGTTGGAAATAATAGTGAGGAAGGACCCAATAAACTGTCTTGAGGATATGAACAAATTATCTCTTTAAAGCAGGAGTGCTTAAAAGACACAGACAGAACTGAGAGGAAAACTAATAAGATTTTTTCACATAAAGTAGAAAGAACCTGTGAAGAAGTTTTTTCTTTCTCTTTTTCTTTTTTTTTGGTTTATTTTTGGTAACCCATAGAGATTCTAAAGTCATTTTAAAATAGGATTATATTCTCAAGCCTTACTTTTCCAATTTCCTTCCCTCTTAGCACTATTTCTACAAAGGCTCGTGCTGGTTCAACTAGAGCAATTGCTTTTATAGACAGCATGGTTTTTCCCATCCAAAGTGCAAGCAAGGCTGAAAATGGAGAGCTATTAAAAGCCTTGTTCCAAATTCAGGTGGTGAATTGTACGTCGGCTGTTGGAAAGGACATTTGAGGTAAGTGGGTACTTCCCTTGTCATATAGAACAAAACAGTTTTTTGAAGTAGAGGGCAAGATCTCTGTGCAAAGTGATGCTTGGGAAACCATTTACGAGTTCAATTGTGCATGCAAAATAAGGTTAATATCTGTGCACTTTGATAGCTCGGTCTCTAGATAACAGTTCCCATGCAAGTGCCATGCCGTTTCTGTTGGACCCGCACGTACATGAAATAACGAGTGCTCAGATGCCATTTTGCATGTGCGTTTGCTACAAGCAAAAAGCAGATGGGTACCTGGACTCGTACGACTGCTTTTGCTTCAGAAAAACACACAGTAAGGAGAGAAACAAACCTGGCTCCATGCTATGGAAATTAGTTGCCAGTCTTTAATAACCGATGGGTATATTCCTTTTAGTACAGAAAACCTGGAAAGTTACAGATTTTCTGCCTGGCAGTGACAAGGAATACACAGCAGGTAAAGAGGAGCGAGCGATACTTGCCTGAACACGTTTCTACTTAAGTTTACCTTTTGTAAAAGGAAATTAAATCAACCGTTATGATTTGATAATATTTTGATTTTCTTAGTTATATTCGTTTCTGCTTCCAGGTTGTCCAAAAATGTTTAAAAATCAGTCTGAGAAGCTGTTCTACAGAGCAAGTGGCTTCCTATATATTCACTGTAATAACAGGCCAGTGCTACCCCAGAAGGAAATCACCTGCATTGCCTGATGCTCCCGTTACCCCAGATTCCCTCTCAATGAGCCACTCGCAGATCAGCTCTGCTAACGGTGAAGCGTGATTAGAAGCTATGCTAGGTCAGAGAGGTTGTTCTTTCTGAAATGTGAAACCATCCATTTTTAATAGATCATCACAGCCTGTCCAAAACAACTTCCTAGCTTCATAAAGAGAAATAAATAAAATAAATCAAAATTACTTGGGAAAATCGGGGGCGAGGGCTGTATTTTGTGGTCCACATGCAAAGATCCTAAAGTCCTTTGCAAATATTTTCTTTTTTTTTTTTTTTTAAAGCACAGGTCATTTTATTTTGTTTTAACTTGTAAAGCTTCTTCTGAGAGATTTTATATATATGAAAGATTTTATATATATAAAAGAATGGAAATAAAGGCAGCAGCTGAAGCTATTTCCAAGTAAAAGCAAGAGGAGAATGATTTACTGTGATGAGAAATAGACTCCCAGTTTCATAAATTCAGCATAAGTACTGGTGTATCTACCTCAATTGATGTCCTCTGCTGAAATGCCACACGGCTCAGAGTCCATCCTCCGGGGAGACTGCACAGATTGCGCTGGGGTTACTTAATAATAACGGGCAGGCTGGCAGCGAGGAGGGAAAAATCACCGCAGGTAAAGAACTGCTCACAGTTCAGACCTGAGATCCCCCAAAACGAATGGCAAAAGTCTTGCCATCTCTACGATGAAATGGGGAAGATAAGTAGTCCCGCACAGCGCTCCTCGTTAGATCCCAGGCAGTACGTGTGCAGCGCTGTGGAATATATTGATTGAGAAATACGAGAGGTGGATGGCAGGATGAGAGCAGAGAGCGAGCCGAGCGTTGAAGCAGAACTACAAGAAGGTCTGTTTAACCCAGGAATTGCCATTGCCAGTTGGAGTCTTCAGAAAAAGCAAGTGTCTTTGAAACGTTAAAGTAAAGATCACTGAAGTTGTTTGATTCTGTGCTGCAGATCAGAGGAAATGTGGCAGTTTGTCTTGGTAATGCTCTCCAGCGTGTTTTTCACAATATTGAGAACGGTTTTGCCTGAAGGCATGAATTTCAAATGGGTTGTATTCTAATAATATTGAGACATGATGCTGGGTCTCAGGAAAGGGGAAGAAGAGGCAAAGAAATTTGGTAATGTAGATAAATAGAAGAAAATGAGATCTACATGAGAATTTTTATTAAATTTGGAATTGGCTGCTGGACCAGAAAGATAGAGCTAAGTAAAAGCATGAAGTTAACTAAGGGAAAAATGAGTTTGAAGCATGAACAGAACCAAAATTCATCTTTGCCAGAGAGGCAGGAGGCTTACTGTGACCTTGATAGCTGTTGGAAGTGCCATTCCTGCCCAAGCCCTGCGGAGGTGAGAGAGAACCTTTACAAAAGGCAGCTATTATTTTTATTTCGGTGCATTTAACACAGAGGTACCATGTACCATGTGTTGCAATTTATGTTAAGTCTATAACCCAGCCTGCTGAGAAACCAGGTAAACTAATTGGCAGGAGAACCTGGCCTCCTGAAGGCCAACGTGTTTCTAATATCTAAAGTAGCCCCGGTCGCTTCGTGGTGCATAGTGGAGGGCAGTTGGACATGTCATTTAGACTGTGGCTTACTTGGTGAGGGTCTTCTGTAGATATGGTTTTTACAGTGCCTAAAACATAGAGCTTTGGTCATTGGTGATAACTTATAGGTGATAGCAGCTGGGAAAAAAGTGGCAGTAACAGTAGTAGGATCTCTAAATCTATATACACATAGGTTACTGCCATGTTGTAACTCTTGCTTCCTCTACTGGTCTTCTACTTTTGGTGTTAAGCTGAAGAAGTTATCCTTCCTTCAGGGGCAAGCATGACCACATCCCGGACCAAAGGTGGCCTGTGTCCCATCAGTATGGGGTGGCTGAGCACCTCTGAGCAGCTTTTCCCCCCAGCTCAGTTCAGATAAATCAACTGGGGAAGGAGACGCTGCTGGTATATACAGGATCATAAAATAATTGAGGTTGGAAGGGACCTCAGGAGGTCATTGAGCACATCCTCCTGCCCAGAGCTATATGCTCGCAATCGCTAATGGTCAGGCTGTTATCCTTCACTGTGTGCCGAGGGAGACAAATAATACACTAAATGCATGCAGAATAATATGCTTTAAGAAAAATCCCAGACATGTAACCCTCCCATTCGGGCACACTTCCCGCTAATGAGGTATTCACTAGTGCCTTCTTGCTGGTATGCTTCATCATGCAGATCCTCTGTGGGCTCATTTTTCTGCTCCTATGACCTATTTTTTTTCCTTTCTGTCCAGTCACCGACACTGTATCTCTCATTTTAAATATCCTGTTCTTTATGTCCAGACTCTCCCTTTTTTTTTCTGCTAGTCAGCTGTAATTATACAGCTTTTTAATGAGTTTTGATTCCTTTAAACATGTTTTTATGTGACTAGCAGTAATCCCCCTGCTGGTCTAAATTTATACAGTAAATTTAATTGAGACCCCTTTTGCAAGTACACAGTTTGCAAAAATATGTGTGGCAAACACAGTCCCAATCCATAAATTGTGCTTTATTCCCACTCTTCTGATTAAATTTTTATTTGCATTACATTACTTTTTTCCCCCACTAAAATCCTGTCACGTACAGTTTAACCACTCCAGCAAATTAATTCATGCTATATTTAATGCTACATACAGAAACGCCTTTATGGATCTTCTAATTGTTCATTTGAACCATTCTAAAATTAGTTCCCTTTTATTAATTGTGGAGTCATTGCATTCTTGAGAAGACAGAAAGCTCTCTTGCAAACCACATTAACTGGACAGATATTCTGAAATAGGTTAAATATTACCCAGTAAGTGCTGATACAGCTCATCAGTCACGTCACTGCAACGATCACTCTTTCCATAATCTAATACAGGCTAAACGGTAGTATGAGAAAGGCAGTCTCAGAAGTGATGAATTGACATTACAGACAATAGTTTTATGTTTAGGATAGATTCGTGCTTTAAAATAACTGGAGCAATTTCATCATCCATGATCAGAGAATGAAAACCCTCTTCCTTGTAACTATCAACGATGCCATGCGAAAGGAGGGGTACTTGGTGTGTATTTTATTGCTGTTTTGCCCTAAAGCTCAAACACTTTGCAAAGTAAGTCAGTATCATTTTAGAGGTGGCAAAAGGAAAGCTCAAGCGAAGGAAGCAGCTATCCAGGCAAAATCATCCCGCACACTTTGAGCATGTGGGTAAAAGGCAGATTAAGAATTTCTTTCAAGAGTTTGGGACTCCTCTATCTAATCTAACTACATCCTGGAAACAGTCAGTTGGTTAACTGGATCATATCCATCCCTCTCTTCAAACATATCTTATCAGCAACCCATCTAATGGGATAAGAGGTTACATACATAGATATAAAAAGGTTTATATAACCCTAGGAGCAGACAAGACGTATGTCACAGACAACTGTCAATGTTCCTTTGCTAAATCCTTCATAATAGTGGTTTTCTGCCGTGTCAGCAGCTACATGATAATAAAGCAAATGGCACAGGTATCCTGACAGAGAATTTCAATGATCAGAAGGCAAGAAATGCCAAGTTTCCTTATTTTAACAGCTGGATGAATGATGTTTGATCAAAGAACAAAACCTAAGCATCATGGTTCTTAACTAACCCATCAAAGATAGACTCAGGAAATACCTGGAAGTCTTAGTTTTATAGCGGAATGTTCAAGACCATTTAGTCTTTTTCGTACATGCTGCAATAAAATGGAGTTCTGAAGCTTTCCAAGATCAATCACAGCACGTGCAGGCAAAATCCCAAGTATTTAAAATCATGTACACCAAACCAGGACTTGAGCAATTAATTTTCAGTCTTTAGTTGCTGGGTGTCTTTGACAAGCCTGCTTGCTGAGTCAGCATTTGTATTCACTTAGCCTCCCTCATTGAGGTTTTTGCATAGCATTTACATAAACCTCAATACCTGATGGTATGTGGCCAACATTAGCTGTGACGGCAGGCTGAAAGATGAAGCACTGAAGTTTGGGGCAGCCATTGGCATCTCGGTCAACTTTCATATTTACTTCCTGAGATAAGTGTTCCCAGTGCGTGATCTGCACTGCTCTCAGAGGGGCGTGTTGGGTTTGGATGGCCCGGGGTTGTCCTGGAAAATGGGCCTCTACGTCATTACTGGTGCTGGTAATGAAGAGTGCTATTCCTGAAGGATGAGCTTAACTTCATCCCCCAAAAGCATGTTGTCTTGAGGAGTTTTCTGGAAGTCCTTTATGAAATATGGAGCCCAAATCTGACCAGTATTAGATAGTGGTAAGACCTTTCAGTGTGACAGGGGTAACATTATGGGCTTCCAGATGTAGAATGCCACAGCAGAATTCGAAGCCCAAGCAGCTGAAAGAAACACTGAGGCTTTCCAACTAGTAGGTATGTGAAAAGCCATTGATTCCAGTCATTAAGGAGGGGAAAAAAAAGTTAAACCCAAACAATTCTTGAAAAGTAAATATTGTAGAAATTTGCTTTGTTTTTCTTGACAAAGTCACTTGTGCACTTCAAACTACTGATAAGAAGTTAGACTTGTCACTGAGCATTACAAGTGGGATCAGGAGAGCCAGTTTGGTGAGGACTCTGCAACTGGCTTCAGATGGATGAGCAGCTCCAGCAAACATTGCAAAAAGTTACCTCTGAGAGCAACATTAGCTCTAAGAAAAGTCACATTATGCTATCAAAATACAGTGCCCTGATGCTATATTTGATGTTATAATGGACAATGATGGCATATTTACAGCCATTGCCTCCCCTTATCAGCTACAGCACTAAGATCTTTATTATGCTTATTTTTTGAAACATACACCCATTCATGAAGTACAGGGATGTCCAAAAGCTGTTTAAGCAGTTTTCACAGCTCAGAGTTTCCGTAATCAGATGAATTTTACCAGCCGTGAGTGTTTTTCAAAGTTTCCCATATTGTGAAAAAAATCACGTTTACCTTACAGAAATAATGGTGCTGAAATTGGACACATTGGATGTCCCTGCAACTGAGTGCAACTCCATTAATGTTAGTGGGATTTCCTTCTCTTATTTCTACATGCTTCTCCCTTAGCAGCTAAGTCATGAACTCTCCAGCCACTTGAGTCAAACTCACTCAATATGGAAAAACTTCTATGTGCTTTGTTTACAAAAAGCTGAGCAATAAATTAATTAAATCACATTATGGAAAATAAGAAGTTTCTGGTAGTATCAGAACAGTTTGATTAGCTGTATGATCAGGAAAGAAAAAGAAAAAACAGAATAGTCACAACATCTGTTGAGGTTTATTTTTTCCATGAACACTTCCATTCTCTATGAAAGACGTAAGCAAACAAGGCGTTTGAACCATTCCAACCTACCCTAAATCAGAAACTACAGTTGGGATCTCTGTTTTTTATTATTGTGTCAAAAATTAGGTGAGAAGAATTGGAATAGAATGAGAAACCTGAATTAACAAAAAACCTGTGTGTCTCATCTGTTACAGAAATAAATTTTCCCTGGCTCTAAACAGGCAGTTCAAAACCCCCAGCAGGATTTCGGTGTTAGCTCATAGAAAAGCAAATGTTTGCTCAGCTCCATCTTCAAACACTTCCAGCATTTTGACCACTCATTTGAAATCCTCCAATGTTACTTCTAACTATTCTGCTTTCATGGTGTGTTGAAATAAATAATAGAGGTATTTGTGGCTCTTTTTGCCCAGTTTTGCTGCTACACCATCCCAACTCTGTGGGATTCCTAATAGATGAAAAAGGATTTGGGACCAGTTGCACATCAAGTTACGGCTTGCTCAATACTTGCAGCAACTGGGTAATATATGCCGAGTCCGTGAAAGGTCCACAGCATATCCACTATTTACGGTTAAAGATCACACAGGTCAGAAAATATTCTCCAGAAGCCCTGCTGCTGCTGCGGTACAAAGGCCAAAATCCACAGGAGATGTTCAGGGGAGGCGAAGGGCAGCGTCGCTGTGCTGTGCCACTGTAATGGCAGGGATTTTTTAGGTGTCCAAATTACTTGAGAAAGGTCAGAGGGGCCAGAGAAATACTTGTACAGTATTTTCATTCCATGCTTTACTCCATGACTTGAGATGTCACGTTCTAGAGGAAGCCACGTTAGAGCGTAGAGTCCTTCATCAAAAATTGGAACATTTTGGTCATGTATGCAGCTAATTGAAGCGATGCAGCCAGAGTATTTCCCATGACTACTGCCAGAATTGTTTTGCTTGACTGCACTTAAACCAATTTTATCTGCCTATGACACTGCCACCTTCAAATGCGCAGTGAGAATTTTAATCCAGCAGGATAAAATTCATAACTTTTATAACGACATAATTATTATTGCAAGTATTAAAGAAATGAATATAATTACTGTATTTCTTTGAACCAATGTTATTTTTAGCCTTAACCCTACAATGGTCAGGCATATTGGATCACAGCATCTTTGATATTATTTTAAAATTCAATTTAAAATCTAAGTCATTATAGGTGAACTACAATTCCTGAAGGGTTAGCTGCCGTAGTTTCCTTATTCAAATCATGCTGTAACTTCCAAATTAGTTGCTTGACCTTCTCGATACTTGCAATTGAAATCAGAATTTAAATTTCAGGCATAGTTTTCTGTAACTCATTTGGAAAAGCATGGCTTCTTGGGTTTGACCATTACACAACTCGTTATGTCTTCTCCGTGGACATTAAATACACCGTTGGGAAGGTGAGAAGTCCTGTGCACCAAACAGGAGCCGCGTTCTCCAAAACTGCCCTGCGAACTGCAGGGGAATAGGTTTACTCATAATGTAAATCACTGCTCAGTGTGAGAAACAGCCTGGCCCTCAGGTTTGCACTAATCTGCAATCAAGAAAATCCCCACTGATCTTGCTCACCTGAGGAAAAGGGGCTTGAGCATCACCAAAAACTTAGGAGGAAGCGACCTAGGAAGGCATACAAAAGGGTTCCTCTTAGCCTGGGTTTTATTTTTTTGTAAGTGGATAACTGTGTTAAGCCTTGGACTTTTTTTTTTTTTTCAGTGAATGAGTATTTGATGGTTCCTTTTCTGAGAACAGTTCTTTCAGGGCTTTAGAGAAAAGGATATAGCTACAGTGGAAATAAATCAAACAAGGGGCATACATGCAAGATACCTCCTATCAAAGTTCTTCAGCTGAAATCCTATATTAGGTAAGGTTATTTGTTTACTAATCATGTCCTAAAACATGCTTGCAAGCTTTTATTTTTAATTGAATTTGTTATTATATTGCAAGGCAGCCAGTTTTAAAATAAGGTGCTTATTAAATCTGTTAAACATTGTGTTGTTGGGTGAAATGGTTGTGTAAGCAGGATGTGTTTAGCAACGCTTTTAGGGAGTGCAGATGGAAATTTCTGTTAGAGGCTTTGTGTGATTTATACACAGAGTAGCGGATGCACAATAAGAGCAGAGCTGGAAAATGCTCTCAGGTTCCTGGGTGCTTTCTCCAATTTCAGCTCAGCAAAAAAGAACTTGAGCTTTTCCCCGGGGCTTTCCTCTGAACTGGTTACCAGTGATATTCCTGCATGGAAGCACCAAGGAGATGCTGTAGATGTTTCTCCAGCCCTGGGCAGGGCACGTTCTTAGGGAGGGCTGAGCTGGAGGCTCCCCGGAGCAGCACCGTAACTGCCGTGCTCCGTGCAGTGCCCAGCCGGTGCCCGGTGCTGCGGAGAGCCCTGCCTCCAGGCACCACCTCCGTGTCCCGGCAGCGATGGGCTGACAGGAGACTGCTACCAGCATCCTTCCTGACAGCAGACAGGAAACTTTTAACTGGGATTTTAATGTCTGGTTGTCTAAATTTGGATGCTTCCATGATCTGATTTTCCCCCCCCCACCCCCTCAAAGGAGAGGACAGTTGTGTAAGGTTGCCTTTGCCCTCACTGGGTTGGGTCAGGAAGACATTTTAAGGTAAAGTTTTTATTTAAAAAAACAAACAAACAAAACAAAAGCCCCCAAACAAACAATAAGCAAAAAGCCCAAAACCCAATACAAAAAAAACCCTCATAAAGCTAAAAAGGCAGAATAATATTTGGAAAGGGTCTATCTTTCACAAGCTCAGGAGAAAATCAGCTGAATTCTAAACTGGAAAATTACTATCCATATTTTATTAGCTGAAGTAATGAGGGTGGAGAGAGATTTAGATGGCACTGTCTAAATCCCAAGGTAATTTGTCCAATGGTTAACAATGTTCAGTGGAAGATACCTCTAGTAAGAATGTAAATCAAAGGAGAGCTAGGAGAGAAAAGCTGCATATCTTATATAATAAGATTGCTGAATGGGAGTTACAAATGTTTTAGCATAAGTATGAAATTATTGGAATAAGTGAGACGTGGCTGAATGAGAGAAGTGATTGGGGATTTAAAACATCAAGACTTTACTGAAAGGATGTACAGAATGAAATAAGAGACATGGGGATGTTATTGGTGAGGGATTATGGAGGCTTGCAGAGAAATGATGTATGTATTTAGATGATATGGCAGAGAGTCTTTGCATTGAGGTTAAGAGCAGTAAAAGTAAAGAGATGGCTTTGGTATTTTGTTACTAGTCTCCAGCGAATGGAAGTCGGGAAATGTTTTTATAAACATAATAAACAAAAAGGTTAGTTAATTAACTGCTGATTGGGATTGATAATGTGCATACTTATAAAGGAACAAACGATAACACGGATTTCCCTCTGGAATAGTCTGTTCAGTGGGAAGAGCTGCGGAGTCAAACACACTCCACTGAAATGGAGAAAATGTGCCCCCATTTTTCAAATGCAAATTGAATATTATCCTTATCTGCATGCTTTTAAAAATGTCTGTACATGGTATTAAAGTACTTAGCTCCAAACATGTAGCAAGCCATTGCCTGCAAATGATAAGCTTGGAGTACGGAAGAGAGCAGCCAAATGATGGAAATTTTTAAGCTACAAGCCATTTCTGCTAATATTCATAAACACGTTTCTCCTGGCAAGTAGCTGGTCAAGAGCTCTTGTAACACCTCGTTGTTTGTCAGGTACTTAAGTCAACCTTAATGCCAATGACAGCAACTTGCCTTCATGTTACTTCAAGTCTATCACTTGCTGGAGAAAGGCCTGTCTTTAAGGCATCCCAGTTAGAAATTTAATTGGTTTCTGTCTGTGAGCTAAGGGTTTGTTTGATTTTTAAGATTCTTTTTCATTGAGTTCAATAACCAATTGTTGGAAGCAGAATTATAATATGTGTGTGTATATATGTATATAAAAAGTAATTCTGAAGTCTTTGGAAATGGTAATTTAAGCTATGAGAAGTTCTGGCCCAGTTGTAGCTGTTTTAAAGAATCCACAGGCTCAGGTAGTTTTTCCAACATAAAGTGCATCTAAAGGTCCTCAGGTAGCGTGGGTGACAGCTAGCATTGCTCAGATCCCAGTCTGTGAAGTCCTAAACCAATTCTCCTGGTCTTTTCAGATTATCTCTCTAATAAAAAGTGTGTGGGGGGGGAAACACCCTAGTTTCCTGTAATGGATCAACAGTTTAATCCAAACACACTCCCCCTTGAGACGTCAGTGGATGGAAATAAGGTTACTAAATTGCAGAGAGATTTGGATGAAAACCTTATTACTATCTCAGCTTTATATCTATTTCAGAGGCACTAATGGACCATCACAGTTTTATAAACAAGCTTCCTAACAATTAAATACTGCAGTATCGGAGAGTGAAGTTACAGCCCATGGTTTTTTAGGGTTTTTTCCTTTTTTAAAATTTTTAATTTAGTATAAGATTGCTTATATAGAAAGAAATAAATATAGGTAGATATATATACAGGGCTACTAGTTAACTGCTAGCAAAATCTCTCCTTGAATAACTGTATCTCTTTCTTTTTCCATGTTTGTACAGTATAAGAGTTTATTGTCGTGCACTCTATACATTAAAGACTAGGAAAAAAAATTAAAGTCAACAGATCGTCTCCTTGGCATTTGTGTAAGAATTACTGTGCAACTATTGTGTAAGGATGATGATAAAGCTGATGGCAGTACTAAAGGAAGCATTTAAATTGTTTGTGCTCAGAACATACAGTAAGAAAAGTTTGGTGCAAAATAGAAAATATTTTGCTTAATAGGACTTACTAGGCTTAGAGGCATTGCTGTGCATCCCAGTGGAACAGGAGGATTATTACAAATAACTTGTCCCCATGCACTGCTTAGGTTTTCCTGATTTGGGTCAGTTTTCTAAAATCGCAACTGTACCATCGCTCACTAAGTAAGTGTTGTCAGTCGGCATGGGAACGCTAAACTTCCTTGGGGGCTTGAAGTGTCAGTTGTCCAATATTAATGTATTTTCCTGTGCCTAACATCCTCATTTTCATTTCCAAATGTTGTTTGATAAGGGACCATGAAAACTGCAGCAGGTTTATTAGATTGATTTGGTTCCTGTATGTGAGGAAAAGCTATTCGCGTACAGCCATTGTCAGCAGGCATGAAACTACAATATTTGGTTCCATCCAGTAATGAAATTACAAAAACCTGGGGGTTTTTTGTTTTGGTTTTTTTTGTTTGTTAGTTTTTTTGGTTTTTTTGGCTTGTTTTTGGTTGGTTTTTTTTTTCAGTGGCAATTACAAAGGTAAAATCACAAAGCAGTTATGTAGATCAGGTTGTCAAATTTTCCAGAGTATTTGGAGTTTTGGGTGGTTGGTTGGTTGTTTAAAAAGGACATTTCACAATCCCAGTCCCAGTCTCCCAGCTGATACCAAACGAGTAAAGTGATGGTGATTTGTATGAATTGAAGCTGTGCCCCTACATATTTTACATGGAACATGGCAAAACTGTACAGCATACAGGCTGCTGTTAATTGCAGGTGAGTCTATCGGTTTTGTTTGTCTCAGAATAGTCTATCACTTTTCTTATTTCCCATTTTTCAGTTTGTTCTTTTTTCAGTTCCCCTGTTCATGCATCAACTCATCCATCCACTTCCTCTTCCTTGCATCTTGTTTGCATTTTAAATGGCTTGCTGCAGAGCAGGGCATTGATCTCTCTTGCATCTTCTGAATTTCATTTCTTACGTCGCTTGTCCTGCCCGTTCGAGCATGTCACTCTCTTGTATTAGTTGGATAGCAGTTGTTTTAGCAAAGTCAGCTGGTAACTCCCTGTTCCTGAACCTGCTGCTTTCAGACATGAAACATCTTTTTCCCTTTTTCCTTTTCTGTTTTATCTTTGTTATAAACTGATTCGTATCAAATGATTGCCCAATCCATCTGTCGGCTAGGCTCTTTTATAATCTCAGAGATTTGCCATCAGTTTAGCTCTATGTTCCAGCCACTTCATTGTCTTGCTTTGAGAATTAATCTCTCTAAGCACTTTAACTTCTCCTTTTCTTTATTGCTTTTCTCTCTTGCTTATTATTTTCTCCAACATGCATCAAATTAAGAAATAAAAACCTGACAGTGGCCTTTCAAGAACTATAAATATTGATGTTCTGCATTTTCCTTTTTTTGGATGTTGACTTATGTGATAGCTCATACCAAAAGTCTAGGCAAGAATACCTGTTCTGCCACCTAAAGAATATCTATAGAGGAACTACTCTAAAAATTGAGACAGCAACTCTGGAAAAAGTTAAACTTGTCAGTAAGTTTTATTTTAACTTCTTTCAGAGTTTCTCAGTTTACTAGGTGGGATAATCTGAGCAATATGAGAAGTCTCATAAACTATGTCCTGGAAGAACAGGAAAGATTTGGGTCTGGTGTAGCACAGGAAGATTAGTCCATGATGGCTCAGAAAAAGAGTATGTAAAAGCTTTCGGGACCTCTTCTTAGCCTTCCTTCTGTGCTCTGGCTTTATCAATATTATGGATGATCAAAAGGCAAAATTGACCAATGCAGAGATATCACTCAAAAGACGTGATGCATTTTGTTCAGCTTGAAAAACTATTCAAGCAAAAAGAAATAGGATTTTACACCTGTCTTTTTGGCAGACTAATCTGTATTTCTTTTGTGCAGGTACTTCCTTTTGACGCGTTTGTTCTTTTAACAGGTGTTTAAGGGAAAAGTTGAATCGTAAATGTGGTAGATATATAGGGAGATATTCCCTGGACATAACAAAAATCCTACAGCTTCATAGTCAGCTGGTGTGTGATGTGGGGGCTGCAGTTCAGATGGAGCAGGTCCACACCTACAGCGTGTATTTGAAAACATGCAACCCTGAAAATCCATTTTTAGTTCTCAAGTAGCCATGTGGTCTCTGTCTCACTAAGTAAAACCTCGTAATGTTTTTACAGGATCCCATCATCTAAACAAAAACCTTAAAATATGTTTTCTGTATTTATGACAAGTGCGTCGTGATTTTTTTTTCTATCTTTTGTTAGACCAAAATGTTCAATTTATGTAATGTAAAATGGGTAATTAACTCTTTCCAGTTTGATCAGCATGCGCGGTTGACTGTTAATGATCAGGTGTCATTTTTAGCCTTTACCAGATGTTGCCATGTTGCTTCAGTTTATCTGGCCACAGTTTTTATTATAAAAAGAGATTAGGAAATGTCTTATAGATTTCCAGCTCTGGTGTGTATTTCTAATGTGATGGAAAAACTGCTATTTCTAAATTTGGAGAACTGGTGTCATTGCTTAGGACTTCATGTAGCCTTCCAGTGCCTCAGAAGAAAAGCAGCACGTAACTCCTGTTTACAAAAGACAAATATATTCTACTCTAAAACCAGTATACCAGACTTATACCTCTGTATGAATTACTTGATATGTTTGTCTGTATTCCTAAAAATGGACAATTGGCTGCAGTGTTACCATGGTGAAGCAGGAAGGAAATGAAGCAGATTAGCATGGCAAAGTAACAAATGGATGTGATTTTTGTTTCTTTCATTTGACCAAGAATTACTGTATTATCTGAAAGCTTCTTATGTACTCAAAGTAAATGAATGTGAGATTTAAAAATCAGCTATTAGAGACAGTTGGCGTGGGATTAATATTCTAATTCTGTATCTTAGTATATTAGTTTAATAGACTGGGATTGTCCAGTTTAATCACTGTGCTTAAATGGAGTTTTCCCATTCTGTAGGAATTTTCTGTTGATGAATGGCAGAAAATCTGACACAATATCTTTCGGAATTGCTTAGAGGAGAATAGTCATCTTGTACGTGTGATGCGGGGCTGTGGGGAGCTCCCAGCATGTGGCTGTCATGGGTCCATCCCCACTGCTCAAGGGGGAAACCCAGAGCTGGGTGGCCCTGCTGTGCCCCATGGTTGCTCTGTGAATATTGGAAATTTATCCTTTTATTTCTTTTTTTTATGTCTGCTCAGTATGGCACCTTGGGAGACACTCTCAGCATCTTCTTGGCAAGACCAGGTTCCAGTGCTCTCCAGTGTTTTCCCCAAAAGTGTGGTTTTGTGGGAAAACCACAAAGCTCGTGATCTATTTAAATCCTGCTATGCCAGCAAAGCGAGGTTTAAGTGGGATTTAAGTGCTACACTGGCCTTCTGTATGGAAACTAATTTCACCCAAAGGGCTGAGTCAGCAATGTTTCTGAGGGATCAGACTCATCTTTTGGAAGTCCCTGAGCGATGTCTCCCGGGGTCCTTTTCAGTCAACGTTCATAATGCCCAGGTCTTACAGTAAAAAGAGACGATAGAATACAACCTGGAATTAAATATACCCTGAGGTTAAATTTACATTTCTGATTTACTTTTAGCACACAAAATAGGAATTTTAGAAGTTCAGAACAACATGAAGATGAGTTCTTTCTATTGCATGATTTTATATGAAGTGATTTAGAGAACAAGCCATGAATTGGTATAGCAATATTTGTTGATTGATACATTATGTTGGTTTATATGTTTAAATTAAAAGGAGTGCCACATTTTTTCAGTCTGCTGTTGCCTTTAAGTAGAGAAAAGTTCTTTGGATACATGATTATTTACACAAAGCTGAACATCTCTAATAGAAGCAGCATGTACTTGAAACCAGAGAAGACAGTTCAGTTCCTGATCGAGTGACTGCTGCAAACTGTTATTTTGCAGTCTATTTTCTTTCCCTTAAGATTTTTGAGGAAATAATGAAAGGTTTTATTTTTGTTGAAATGAACAAATGTGAAAACCATGTATCTCTTTCTCATGAAACTCGGCTCTGCTTTTCCCAGCCACAGCTACTTGCTGTGGCCTTGCGCAAGCAGCATGACAGTGTAATCATTTCCTTTGCTGCGTGCGCACGAGTGAGGTTGTGAGAATCCTGCCTGTAATATTTAATAGCAGGGTTTTAGAGGGTGGCCCATGACAAAATTTGAGGTGGACCATGGAGAATTTCTTGCACAGTACTGTGCATATACGTAATGTAAGTAAATAATATTTTTAGGTGGTGCATTCTTCCAAGGTCCTGCATTCCTTTTATTTCTGAAGCATTTGGTACACTCCTTCCAATACAGAGTCTGCTTCTGTGCCCTCCATAAGGCAACATTTCACACAGTTACATCTCTGCCAACCTAGGGTAAGTCTCAGTATTGAATTTTTTAAAATCAAAAGTGAAGTGGCCAAAATTCTGAGTGTGAGGCCCAATATCCTCTTGACTGATATTTGTTACTGCAGGTTATTGCCTCAAACCAATAAAAGGATATCATCATTAAACCTGTTAATGGTTGCCACTGTACTGTAGAATGTTGGCATGCAGTAATAAACTATCTATCGTTATTTAATTATAACCACAAGGCAAGTGCACGTAGTTACACTGATTATTTATCAGTGAGAGGTTGATGGCTTTAATAGGCTAATAATCTCATAATGAATGCAGTTTAATTATATATACGGTGAGGCTGTGTAATTGTTATTTAAATTGCAGAATAATTTCTGAAGTTGGAAAGGCGCAGACAAAACGGGGTGAGCATACTTCAGCCGTCTTCTAAAATGGTGCTTCCTGACACGGTGCCTTTACGTGGCATGTTGAACTTGGGCTCGGTGAAGCACGGGTCAAATGCATGCAGTAAAGAACGTTTTTTATGGCCTTTTTGGGTTTTTTTTGTACTGTATATATGAATGTTGCTTGATTTACAATATAGTGTTTGATTATAAACAATATTCCTGGGTAGCTTTTCGCTTGCAGAATATTGAAACTGGAGGGAGTGTTCATAGACACACTTTTAAAAGCCAAAAAGTAAGCCCAGTCTCAACTCCTGCCCTCCTTGGTAACTATAGCTGTCTATACATTTTAGGTAGATCCTAGTAGAATGTCATGTATTTATTCTTTTGTAATGATTTATACTAGTAATTTTTTCTAAGAGTTTGAATTGATATGTTTCAATTGTCCTACCAAGTGCTAAAATTCCTTTTGAATATAGCTACTTTTTGTGTTTACTAAGTGAAATAGTGGCTTAAAAATATTTTGGAATGGTTTCTGGTTGGAATTGATCTATGTCATTTGGAGGTCGGTCAGCATCTACAGTGAGCATCATATAAACATCAAAATTTAGCTCTTTGGGGCACTTAGGCTGCATGACTTCTGTACCAATGTCATGTTACAAGAGGACCTAATTCCCACAGTGTGTGTAAAGAATTAGACTTTGAAAATCACTCCTGACACCTGCCTGCCTTTTCCTTGCTTCAGTATCTGTAAAACCTGGTCCTTTACATGTTTTCATTGGCCCATTCAAAAGAAAGATTGCAGTTAAACTTGCACATGGATCTTTGAAAGGAACGCAGTCATCTTTATATGGAAAGCAATCAATACCCAAACCAATTTAAAAATGGGCATAACAAATATAGCATCCTTAAAAATTAATTAGAGAAGCATAATAATAAAAATACAAATAAATTAAAAAACAAACAAACAAAAACATTAGAGCACACAAATGCTTCAACACTGGAACCAAGGGAATGGCCCTGTATGATTTCTTGGCTTCTTTGTACTCCAAACTTTCTTCCAGTTCTCTGTTCCCATTTACTACTGGCACACATTCATAGCAGCGTATTTCTTTTTTTTTTTTTCCATTAAAGCATCCAGATTTAAAAATAAAAATATGAAAAGCACGGAGTGAGTAGGTGGAAATCCTTTGTTGCTGAGCCAAATTGAAAGATGGACATTCTGTAATTTTCTGACACAGTGGGAGCTCTGCATGGGGGGGGGAAAGAGCTCTTGAAGCTACGTTTCTCTTTATCAGTTTGTGTGCCCTGAGTGTACTTTCTAGTTAAAACTTTTAAATGACTTTAATTACAGAAACTAAAAAGGGCTGCTGCAGAAATTATTCCCACACAAGTTAAAAGGTCATTAAAGGTCTGGACTATCAAGCTAATTTGTGAACGATACTGTGCGTGAGGTGTTCTAACAGCGGTAATTACATTGCGAGATTTCCTTGCTGCCGTGGCATTTTCCTACCCCTTCACACAGCCCCCGGCAGTGCGCACTCTTCAAACTCTTTTGCAATGTAAATAATGAGTGGTCATTATCGCAGCTTAATAATTGAAAGCCTGCCATAAAATCACAGATGTGTGGTTCTGTAATAAAACTATGACGAGTCAGGATCCGGTTACATTCCCTTGAAATTTTGTGAGCTGAGCTCCGCCATAAAGAAATCTCAGGAGAAGGGGTTTGCCACCTCTCCTGAGTGCTTACATTGGAAAGTGCCACCCCACTGGATTTTTGGCCAAGCTTTAACGTCTTCTCTCTTAGTTCAGACTTGGTAAATAATATATATCTTGCTGAATCTCTATCACCACAAATTGTTCAGAGACAATTATAGAAAATTTTAAATAGAAAATCCTGACCTGTAGTAGACTTGCTAGACTTTATAAACATTGCAGAAACCTTACGTTATCTTCAGCTTCAGAAGGTCAGGCAGTTCCCTAAGTGTAACTTCAACCATCTGATTGCGACTCTTGCCTGTCCATGGGATTAGCAATGTCACACAGTATGCAACACCTTCAAGCAAAATATTTTGGTGTACCTGAAGTTTGCTTGTACTAACTTGGGATGACTGTTGTTCCAACAGCTGGCGATGCTGTTGGCTGGTGTTGAAATGTAGTCAATAGGAAGCCTTTATTTAAAACCACTGCTGTGCACATAGGTGTTAACTGATTTTTTGTGGATCACATTTAGCCTGTTCCACAAGACAAAACCCACTTCTTCCACGGGGTGCGGTGCTGAGGACAGCTGTACAGCTGAAAGAATTTTAGCAGCAATTCAACATTTACTAAAAATTAATTCAACATGATGTTATTCAGCTCAGCTTGACGATCTGAATATACTTCAGCTTGCAGGCAGAAGGAGCAAATCTACAGGAAGTACATTTAGTGTTATTTTTTTAATTCCACATGGTGCTTGGGCTGTGGTTGCAGATCTATAGCGCATGTTGATATCAAAGCCCTATGTTAAAGGCGCTCACTATTTTTCCCAATCAGCTCTGCTTTTTTCATCACGTTAAACACAGTCTGCTCCAGGTCTCTGATATATTCAGAAGTTAAGCAGAGCAGATGGGGACATGAGACTTGAATGAGCATGACAGGACTTTATTTCCCAGTTCTGGTTTAAAGAGACGAAGTCCTTTCTTAATATATTCTATATGCCCAAACCATCAAGATGAAATGGAGATACTGCTGCGCACTGGTCTGATGCCTTTAGCTAGGAAGACCGTTACCAGTATGTTTTCTAACGGCTGACCAAAATCTGTTTCTTAAACACAGTATTATATATGTGAGAATTTCTTTTTTTTTTCTTTTGGGGGATATGAATGGAACATCAAGGATATTCTGTCAACAAGGGCACTTTTTTTTTTTGTATAGGCAATAATTAAGGTATCATTGATAGGAGAATGTGAAATACCCCAGTCTATAACTTTCTTCATTATTGTTGCAAAACAATCTGCTTCAATAAGCATACAGAAAATACCATAGTTTAGATTCAATCTCGGGCTCCTTTGACATGCTTCTATTACAAATGTCATCCTTTTGCCTAAAGTTAGGCAGATTTGTCATCTTTGCCACCAAAATTCTTTCCTTCCAGGCTCTCGCTACCCAGAGAAGTCTGATGGTGATCAGACTTTGTAACTCACCAGGGCCAGGAGAAGACTAAATGCATGACCATGGCTCCAAATTAACTTTGTGTTTGATTTGCTTCTGGGCAGAAAGATGTGATCATGATTTTATGAATACATTGTTTTCTAAACTGGACTCAAAATATACAATCTTTAATGTATGGCAAAAAAAAAAAAAATTGGATCATGAAAGTAGATGATGCATACAGTGCCGTGAATAAATGTATTTTAAGGTTAAGACAGATAAACCTGCTCAGAACATCGTGCTAATGATACAAGAAAGCAATCTGGAATTACAAACATCTTGTGCTCATGTGTTTATTGCATATGTCGCCTCAACAGGTCCTTAAATTTGTTGGTCTTTCTACCTCCTCCTTTTAAATTATTAGCAGGTCTGGATTCTTATTAGGTTTTTCTGAATTTCCTGGGTTTATAAAACTGGTTGGCTGACATGCTTGTAATAACTATGAAATGTATTTTGCTGCAATTTACTAGTCAGAAGGTTTCAAATTTTTTTTTTTTCCCCACTGGATTATGCAGTTTTTTGTTCTAAAATATTTTTTTGTGAAACATGCATAATGACTTGAATTTTTAGCGAATCAGAGACCTGGTCTTAGTGAAGGTGACAAACATCTTACTGAGCAACTGCAACATTGAAGAGTATAATGTGTGTTAGTGTTTCTGAATTTTTTTTTTTCTGAATTTTGAAGACTCAAATAGCAAAATGGAACTATGTGAAGATATTAAATTTTCTGTCTGCTTTTTTTATGGGGTTCAGAAAACTTCTCTTCAAAAACTTAGTCGCCTTGAAGTATTGCAACTTAAATAAAATGAGTCATTGGTGTGAAGGAACTTTTATGGAACAATATTCCGAGCAGCTCAAGCACTGTGCATACTCATTGAATAATAATAAATAAAACCATAATCCAGACTCTATTGGCTTCAGTTAAAAATAATGGAAGCCTGTTTTGGTAATTTAGAAAAAATATTTTAGAAATTGGAGAGCCTGTTTATATTGCAAAATAAAACTGATCTGCTGTAAGCCCAAGTGAATGGGAACCAACCCACGTTTTCCAGACACAGGAACTCATTCACTGGGTTTCAGCTCTGCCAAACGGCTCCTTCCCTCAGTCTGGAGCAAGGGAGGGAATGAGAGAGCTGTTCTTCTTCCACACTGCTGCTTGAAATTCCGTTTGGTTTGTAGACAGGTTATTTCATCTTTCATTCAACCTGTCTAGGCTTGTAACTTTATCTCATTTCATGCAGAGTTAAATGTTATCACTCATACAGCAGCTTGTAAACTAAATGTGTGAGCTGATAACACCTTGTACCTCGCTACAGTCTCTGCTCATTTACAAGAAAGAGTAGCATCTTCCTGGGTCTGTGAGCAGCATCCTTTCAAAACAGGGATGGATTTTGAAGACGTGACATATTTTGGCATGAAAGGAACAAAATGCAGTGAAAGACTTGCTAGTGTAAGACGGTAAAATAAATTGAAGTCACTGAAGTACAAAACCACCCTGGGGTATCTAATTTCATCCCACAAAAGGATGGGTTAAGCACTGGTGCTAGTTAGTTTAGCTAGAATGTCCCTTGTTTTCTTTTATATATTTATAAACGTACGTGTGTATATACATGAGAAATGATGATGGGCTACTTTGCTTTGACATCCAACTCCTTGTATGTACAATTTTCTCAGTCTTTTTAGTGACAAAAAAACAAAATTCAGTCTTCAGCATGTAACTGTTGCCTTACCTCAGGCTTGGTGGAATTTTTTTTTTTTTTAATTTTAAAAATAAAACATATTATGTAGATAACAAGCTAGGCCACAGAGCCCTTATACATATGCATTTTTTTCTTGAAGGATTTAGGCCTGTATATATTTTCTTGTGCTATGACATAAGCTGTTTTTCCTAAACATTGAAAAATGTTTTTACCGTGCTATTTTTTTGTACACATATATATGAAAGTAGCATAGTAAACTCCAACTTTATTGAACACTTAATGTGTTGTTGGCAGCAGGAGATTTTTTTAAGCGCTTGTGACAGTTAACACCAGCAAAGTCCTTAAATGGGACAGAAGAAAACAAGGTTGAAAACCTTATTTTTTCCATCATGTAGATAAATACTTTCTACCTTGAAAACAAGCCACGAAATATTAAATTCAAAGCATAAACTCATAAGGCTTATTTCAAGTCATACTTTCTGTTTTAATACCAAAGGTGTTACTAAGTAAGTTACCACGAGGCTGCGTGAGCTGTTCAATAGCAGAGCTCACTCGAATCCAATATAAATATGAAATTGCAGCTGGGCCATAGAGATGGATCTGTCCTTCCATTTTACCAGAAATGCTATTTGACTTATAGGACTCTGGGAAACAAACAAACAAAAATAATCAAGAATGTACAATTTAAAGCTGAAATTGATATCTCTTTCCAGAAAACGTAAAGAATTTTTTTTCTCTCCCCCCAACAAAAAAGTGTATGAAGGTATTCTCAGACAAGAGAGAAAAGGGAAAAAAATAATTTGCATTTATATTGAGGTATGCTGAGGAAGACAGAGCAAGCCTACAATCCCTCCTCTTTCTTCAACGTGAAGACTTCATCGATAGACACAGCGGCTGCGTTTGAAGAGTTTTAGGGCTGGGTTCTGCACCTCGCTCGTGCTGTAGCAGGGGATGGGGCAGCTGATGGCTGATATTTTTTTTTAAATGATCCAGTAGTTTGGGTATCTGTGAATCAGTTTCCCCTGAGAGAGCTGATATTGCTTCCTGTGAGGCAGATTTTGCCTCGTCCGTGTTTCACACCAGTAGAAACTGTCCTGTTGCAGGCACTGGTACAGCTGCCTGCGCATCCAATGTATCCTGAAGGCAGGGCAGGAGCTGCCTGGGGGGAAGAGGCAATAAGGGGGTAATAAGGAAGAGCAGGGTAGTTAGGAATATTTCATGATTGCACACTAAAAAAGTGTCTCTCTTGCATAAAATGAAATTATTCCTGCCCGTGCAGTGCCAGCAGGGCACTGGTGGCTGCAGGGACGGCAGCGTCACCCCGGCACCTCTCCATCAGCAAAGTCGTGACATTCCCCATGGGACCGGGGGAGTACTTCTGTTCAGAATAAAACCCACTTTTTGTTCTACTCTCTTGGAATTCAGTTTTGTTTTCCCAAGATCCTGAGCTGTGTGAGTACTCGGAGATGCCACAAAGCTTCCAGAGATTATTTTCAGTTTTTAAATTTTGTTTGGTTTCTCAGATCTTTAAGAAAACAGACTTTGTTGTCAGACCCTGCATCATTCTCTTTATTTATTAAATATAGAGTAATTGCCATATTTTATTATTTCTTTATTTGGACTAATAAAACACAACTTTTTGGAATAACTGAGGAGGAATACAGAAAAAATTGCCAAAAAGCACAATGATATAAATGTAAATCAGGCACATTTTTACTTTTCCAGAGCTGTGTTAGGCCTTCATTAGCTGGTCCATTCTGGTAATCCTTTTCAAATTGTTTAATTTTCTTTTCTAAATCCGTGCTTTCATTGATCTGCATCTTTATCCTCTGCAAAATTTCTTCAATGGTGATCCCACTAATGAAAGCTAATATACTGGAGACTTCTCTGTGTCTTGGCGGAGCAAACATTTAAGCTGGGTTTGGGGGAAGCTGGTTTACAGAGGGTTGTCAGAGATTTTTTGAGCTTTTTACATTTAAATGCATTTTTAACATATGTATGTGTGTGTTCATTTTCTCTCTTTCTGGTATGTATTTCTGAAATGTACAATGCGGAAGGTTCAGTCTCAGCCCGTTTTCACTAAATAATACTGGTAGTATACAATTACCAAAAAATAAATGAACTTTGCTAGCCAAACTCGATGCTGATGGATTTCTTACTGGTTATGTCAAGCTGTTATCAGGTCACAGTTCCTGAAAGTTCAGAGAGCAAAAGCTGAAGTTTACATGGGTTGAAAAATTGTGTATATATATATGTGTATGTGAGTATATACATGTACACATGTATGTCCTCTTTGGTGCCATTTATTCATCACGTTAATTGCATGGTGTTGCAGAGCACGCCAGACTGAGTGATTCAGGTGGTGTGGGTCAGAAGAGAGCTGATATAGCAAAGGGATGAAGGCTTTGGGGAAAAGCCTTCACCATCAATAAGGCACATACCAACAACCAACCTTCCCACCCCACCCTCCACAGCAAGCAACCAGTCCGAAGAACCCTAAGATAGCAAAAGTAAAGTTAAAAAAAAAAAAAAAAATCAGTTCTCTAGATCGTTTATTCATTGTTTGATTCAAACAATTTCAGTAGAGAACAATTCTGAAAAGCTTTAATTACTTTGATGAGTTTTTTTGATTCTTTCTCAAATATTTCTACCCAAAATAAAAAGAAGTCCAGCTTTAGAAAGCAGTAAAAAGGAAAATAATTTAATTTTCCATAAGAGAAGTCTGTCTGGTCAGACATTTCAGTGAAATACTCTTCTGAAGCAAGCTATAAAAAATAATCTGGACCAAACTTCTATATTATATTTTAAGAAGAATGAGGGGGAATGAAAGTAGTGAAGAAACGTGTTTCATGTTTTGTGTCCAACTTTTGAATACACTTTTCCATTCTGAAGTCCCTTTCAGGTTAATATTTCTGCTTTCTTAAGTAAATCCTGACCCTTCTTTTATGTCTGTAGAAGATTTTAATTACAGCTGACCAGAGAAGGGACCGTTATTCAGGAGAGAAGCCGGTGAGGGTTTCCTGGAAGCAAAACTTCTGCTTTTGTTCGCGACGTTCTATTCTAGTGCTGCTCTCTGAAGAAGACCAAAGAAAATAAGAAAGGCAGTATCCCCATCTCTGCGGATTGACCCATGAGTCGTCTTGTAAAGAAATGGTATAGTTAGTTTAAACAGTATAGATGTTAAAACCTGACACGTGGTTGGCAAGATTTTTCTTTCCTGGTATATCTCTGGAGTCACTGAGTCACTGCACTTCTTGAAATTCCACCATTATTACTCCTAGAGCACCAAATCCATCTGTAAGAGGTATGTATGTATGCATTTACAGATCTTTTATGTAATGTGGTTCACACCTTCAGCTGTGGACAGGGTAATTTATGTTCCCTCAATTCTGTTTTCTCACTGTATTTGAAACAAAAAGCAAAAAAAAAAAAGGCAAATAAAAAGATGATGAGTAAAAGTGGCAGGAGTGGCAAGCACTGCCTATTTTGGCTGACGTTTGGGATTGTTTCAAAGGTAAAATTGTGAGCTTAAAATGACACAAAAATCAAGCAGAAATTTCAAGCTGTTGCAGAGATGCTGGTGTTTAAGAAGATATCAGCAATTTTTGAAGATGGGAAATTCATTTACAGGTGGCATCTATTGAAATATAGTAAGCAAGGAGAGAGTGAGATTACCGAGGATTTATGCAAAGACATTGAAAACTGTAAAATCTGTGAGAAGTCTCAACGTTGTGTTCGCTCTGGGGAGAATGGTTCAGATTCGCGTGAACGTGGCGGAGCGTTGTACGTGGCACAGAGCGTGCGTGGCTGTCACCAGAGAAGGAGGGTTTGTTGAGTACCTGTGGGAAGCATGAATTGTGGTGATCTGGCTGTAACGGGCTGAAATCATTCTTTGCAGGTATTTACATCTTAATGACATTCTTTAATTTGTACATAGTTGTTGATTTAGGTGGCTTATATGTTTTCAATCTATTTTTAACACAAATATTGGATCAAATATAAGACTAGTGCTTCACGCAATGAACTACACTATCTAGAGTGTTTTGTGGAGAGTTAAGAGTTGTAGGGGGAGTTGGTAATATTCAAGGAAGTGCTAAATTAGCTTTTTGGTAAAGAAGAGGTGTCACGGTGACAGTCCTAAAAGGACTGTCCTGGTTTGAGATGCATCGATTTCTGCAGCTAGTGCAGCTTAGGAAAAGGTTCAGGACATGAGAAGTATTTGGGGGGAGCAGGAGGAAAGTGTCCATGCAAAAAAAGAAAGAAAAATCCTATTCAAAGAACAAACTTTTTTTTTTTCCCCTCTCTTCCACACCGTGAAAGTGGGTTTGGGAGGGCTGGTGTGAGGGAAACTGCAAGCACTTGCCCTGCAGTTGGTTTATTCTTTGATCCATGCTCAAAGGGTCACACGGCTGACCTCAAGCAGTACTGCAGGTAGGTCGTCGCAATTAAACCCAAGAAAATGCCCCAGGCACACAAACACCGAGACCTGGGTAGGAGGCTTCAGGCTCTGCCAGCACGTAGTGCACCTTCTCACCTTCTGCTGGGAAAGCAGAGTTAGTCCTATTGGACATCATTTATGAACAAGCATTTCATCTAGCCATCATTTATCATAAATCTCTGCAGGCACTGGTAGCACAAATATTACCCACTAACTTTACATGGACACCAGTGAGAATGAGTCCAAACCTAAAAAATGCCAAGATCATCTCTACTGCTGGAACCGATGCACAGCATCTGGGCTCTTCAGCACGGGTTATAAAGGGAAGAAAAGGCAGGAAGCTCAACTCTTAGGATATGCAAAACACTTAAGACAGGGACAAGGACGGATGTAGCATGGGGTTTTTTTGTGGAGCATTTGGATTTTTGTGTGTTGGTTTTTGTTTGTTTTTTTTTTTTTTTTCCCCCCAATAGTAGTACCCATCTTGGACCTCTGGACAGCTGTTAAAGGGGTCAAGACGTAGTTGTTATCTTTCTACCCTCCTTAAGAGTTCCCTTTACTTACTGTGGGGGGAACACATTTCCAGTGTCAGAAACCAGAGAGAGGAGTCAGCTTTTTTAAATTGGTGCTTTATATAATTTTGGACGAACAAACTGTGTCAGGGCTTGTACTGCTGACTTCTCAATAAGAACAGCTGAAGCAAAGTGTCAGTGCCGCTGCGTGTATGACTGTGTGGGACTGCGATTTTCTTCTCCGATTTGATAGTCTGAGAGTGCCAGGAGTCCTACATAAGCAGTAAGAAGTGCTGAGCAGGAGGAAGGGAACCTGCAGTAAATACTGGCTTGACATTATTCAAAAATGATTAGAGGTATTAAAACTGCCAACACTGACCCAACCACCCCAGTGGTAAAATTAATGAAGTCCCTTTGGGTTGACAGCCTTGTTTTGGTTTTGTTTTTGGTTTTTTCCTACTATGTCTCAGACCCCAAACACTGAAAACCTCAGTCAAAGCCAGGACTTTGAGACTTCCAGGTACCCAGCTTCAGAGCAAGACGGCTGCAATTCCAGGTTTATTAAATAGCAAATTTCTAATTGCTTGCTGAGAAATGTGTGGGCAGTCATAGACTTGACAGTGCTGCTTTGTACTAAATTCTACCACTCTGACTTATTTTATAAGATGCGTAGCTTTTGATACATCAATATTGGATAGAAACAGTGTCTGGTTTTGTCAATTGACTGTGCAAGTACTACAATACCCATAAATTAATTGGAGTTGCAGTCCATACTAAGTAAACAGTTTCCTCATACACTTGTACACAAATAGTTTGATGCCTCCAGCTGGGAACTTCTTCAGACTTAAAATTGTTTTCCTGTGCTGCATGCTAAATTACAAATCAAAGGCACTGACTCATCACCAGATCTAAAGATGTATCTCCTATTTCTAGTGCTTTTAACCGAACCGTGCATATGGACTAAAACTTCGACCTGGCATAAGATTATGAAAATAATTTAGACCAAATGTAATCAAGGATGAAGTCTGGCAGAAGTAATACTTCTGAGTCCAAACTTCTTTATGTAATGTTTCATTCCTGAGTGCAGTCTGCACTAAAATGTAATGAGGTGTCGTTTTTACGCATTCTATACAAGCTAATGAAGGATACTAAAAATGTACAGTGGTTAATACAATGACTTGAGTTTTACGTTTCCCTAAACCCCTGTCCATCTTGCTTATTTACTTTCCAGCTAAATAGTGTAAATGAAAGCAATAATGACTGATGAGAGTAAACACCACTTTGCAACATGCAAAGGAAACATCAATAAACCAGAGTTGTAGAGCAGCAATAAAGGTCACTTGTTCTCTAGAGACCACAAGTTAAAAAAAAAAAAAAGTTGCCTTTAGTCAACCCAAGAGAGTCTTGTGTTCTGGTGACTGTTAACAAGTGAAATAAAATTCTCCGTTAAATGTGCGTGGTGCAGAGTGCTGGCCCGTGAAGTATAGCCAAGGGAACACAACCTCAGAATTATGCTCTGAACTGTAAATGACAAATAAAAAGACTAAATTACTATTATGACTGGCCTGGAAAATATAATCTATTTACTTTGTAATTAACAGAAATAACTTGTTTAAATATCTCCTCTCCCTTCTAAATACTTCTTTTAACTTATTTCCTTTCTAAAGAAAATTCAATTATTCGATTCTATCAAATGGTGGTTTACCCCACTATATAACATGTGGACTGCTACCTACAATGTAGATCCACCATGCTGTGGCATGCAGTCCTGGTGAACATGTAGATGGGGATATTAAGAAGCAGTTTTGGATAATTCCATCATTTGGGGAGAATTCCAGTTTGAGCTGTTGTTTTAGGAGCTCATTAGATCGTCATCAAAAGTTAAGAGCATAAATTGGAGGAATAAATTGGTTCCTTTGGTTCATCCATATCTGTATAATAGGCTCAGGATCTATGTGCCTATTTGTTATTAATTCCTTAAGATGCAGATAGTTTTGAGAATATTCGAATGGTACTGAACCATTCTAGCTTTGAAATGTCCAAGAGACGTGATCTGACCAAATGCAAAGCATCTCGCTCCAGAAAACACCTTCTCCTGCAGCTTTTGGCAAGCACCTGGAGAGTTCATTATTTGCTGGACTGTTGACTCGTAATCATCCATTCAGGAGAGGCTGGTGTATCCCACAAGAAAAATCCAATGCAATAGGTAGCGTCTTCTTTGGAACACCTCATTATTCAACAGTACTAAAGATATAAAGGTAATAGGAAACTTTTAATTACCTAGTCTGATTTTTAAGTATAACCTTATTCAAAGAAATCCTGTGCTCTGAGCCCTTTTGTCCTCTCTGAATTTGAGCAACCTTAAAACAAAACTGATACACAAGCAAGCAAACAAAATTTTTGGATTACATAGACTCTGCTCACAATCATGTGTAAATCTTAGGGTAAAAAGAAAAAGGAACAACTTTTTTTTAATCCCCAAAATATTTTAAGCCTAGAACATTAGCTAAAGAAAATACTCAATGAGTTATGAAATATATCGGAAGCTGGGATCAACTGAAAGAGACGGGGAGAAAGGAACCTACTAATTGGTTTGAGTTCTTACTTTATTGTATTTCAGATAGTACCTAATTTTTAAAACCCAGCCCTAAAGTGTTGCCACTAGGGATACTTAAACCAGCATCTGCAGCACCCTCTGCAGGCATTTAACACAAAATGGTGTGCTGTTTTACTTGATTTCCCTCGCCGCTTCGGCGCGGGGAGTACTGATGCTCTGAGAAATGAGCAGGTTTGGTCAATCTTGCATGAAGGGCTCGTGTACAAGCAAGGGAAAGACGAATCGGTTCAGCTACGATATAGCGGTGCCTGGATGAGATCAAAGTGAATGTTTTCATACACCACTTTGGTAAGAGGGGAATTAACTTCAAGAGAAAATTGTAATTGTCTCTGAGACACGTGGGGTGGAGTTACTGTGGAACAAAGGATTTCAGCCCATTTTCCAAAACTAAAGAACTGCATACATGTTAGTGATTATACACTGCGATGGCAGTTAGATATTTTTTTTTTCTAATGTGATTATACAGTTTCTATAGGCTGTTATAGCAGTTTAATATTTTTCTGAAGTCTCCCTTCTGAATTTAAATGGAATGAAAATCACATGTTATGCCTATCGTTGCTACCAGGTGGTTTTAGTCAAAAGCCTTGATCTTGAAAATATTTCTGTTTTAATATTGCTAATAATTTCTTTCAGAGGTCTGATTTTTTTAATACGAAAAAACTCAGTAACTAGTCTTTTCATTTTGTGTGTTCATTACACTGTTAAAAAAAAACCTCTTTCAGACAAGACAGCCTAAATACAATGTTTACGAAGGGATTTCAACATGTACGTTCTTTGCATTGCCAGAAGTAATTCTTTCTCCTGCCTTACTCTGAATGTACAGTGCACTATTACCATACTTAATCCAGACATATTTAATATTCTCAGTTTAGCCTTCTTCAAGTTAATTGATATGTTGCATAATTGGTATAGCATTAGGAGAAATCTCTGCTGTTGAAGAATCCTGTAGAGGTTATTAACTGGTGTTTCATCAGGTGTTTCAAACATAAATTCTGATCATAAATTCTCTGTTAATGTAACACAGGCTTTGTCAGCTACACAGTGAAAGAAGAAATTAGAGATCATGCACCTGTAAAATGTAACGAAGATTTTTTTTTTTTTTTAATTCTTGGAATTTTATTAAGTACAGTATTTTAAGCCAGGTTCTTAATCATGAAAGCTACCTAATTGCATTGAAAATTTCTCTTGTTTTAGATTTTATTGCATTTTGGAACATCTAAACACTTATGTGACATCTAAATAGACAGAAAATGCAAGGACTTAATATAGGTATCAATATCCTGGTGCATTGGGCAATTTGTAAAATATATTAATTATAAATAGTAATAAAAATAACTGTAAAAGATATTGAATTATTAAATAGTTGATTTTTTTTTCTTCACATCTATAGTTTTTGGAGACCATTATGAAGTTTTTAGTTTAATATTTTATACATACTTCCTGAAATGGGGCATATTTTCCTGTTTAAAAAAAAAAAAAATAGTGAATTTGAAGAACTTACTCTTTGTTCTGGTGTGGATTTTGATTTGTTTTTAAAAAAAAAAAATTAAGAATGAAGAACAAATGTATTTACAAGTAGGTTTAAGAGCATTTAAGTTTCCCATCTGTTGTAAATTATGTTCTGAGGTTCATGACCTATAATGATATTTTATGGAAAAAAATTGTGCAATGATTTTTTTGTTTGTTTTTTCTTCAGTGGGTTTTGTAAAATACACTGATGCAATATTTAAGGGGCTTCTAAATGGGCAAACTATTCTGTCAAAACAGAAATAAATTAAAGAATTCAAATTAAGTTTTGAACATTTCAAAATCATTCTCTTTTTCTCCAGTTAGGAATAAAACCAGTCCTTTTCTTAAGTACCTACTTGAAGTGTTTCCAGGTAGAATTTCATTTCTTCTTCATCCCTGTTCTGCCCAGACTACTTAATTTAGATGCTGTTCTTTAGACTTGATCCTTATGAGACTTGAAGAGAAAAATGACAGAAATCTCGTAATAGCAGCCAATTAAAAATGGGTTATTTAAATGAGTTATGGGAAAGATGGTTTTGGGTTTTTTTGTAGTCTGCCATTTGTTCCATCTCCTCTGGTCATGTTAAAAATATCCTTTCCATACCTTCTGTGCATGCTTTTCAAATTTTTAAGTGGAATTTTTCAAATATTTTAAAAACTGAAAGAGCTATATTTACTTGTAGGAATAGTATAAAGAAAAAAATCATATTTAATTTTTATTCTCCTTGAAATTAAATCCAAATTTGTTGGTATAAATGTAAAAGACTTACAGAAAGAAACAATGGCAGTCCCTACAGTTCTGTATTGAAAACCAAGCTGGTATAGCAGGAAATATGAAACTAAAAAGACAATTATTTGGAAATATTTCCTAGAAAAATGAATGCTTGCTTGCTGTTAAGTCTGGATTTTTTGGGGTTGAAAATCACAGTTCAGAGTTTAATGCAGAAACACATAACTAGAAGTATGGAGCCTAATGATTTCTAGAAAAACACCTTGGAAGAATTTTGTCTGGATTCAGTGTTCACACCTCCAAGAGGGTCAAATGCAACTTTTCAGGACAATGTTGCTATTACAGTCAAGGAACTAATAGAAGTGGATAATAGGCAGCATTATCTGGAAGGTCAGGAACAAATTAAATAAAAGATTGGAGCTGTCAGTAGCGTAGATTGTTGTGTGGAAGAGACGGCGGGGGGGTGTAAAGATATTGCATTGAGATAAGGACGTTATTGCTGATGCTGGTAGCTGTGATTTACGTGCTAATGGTGATATTTGTAGTTCTTATGGTATGTAAATTATTTTCTCAACAAATCTGCTTAACAAAGTGAACACACTTCTTAAATGTATTTTAGCATATATGACCTCCCTAAATGCACCTTTATCATGCGCTGGCAGATGCTCTTCCGAGCAGTTTATTTCACCACTGTGGCCAAGAACGGGGTGTGAGGAACCAAAGTGAGTGGCCAGTCTGTTCAGTGAAATGATTCTTCCCTTTCCTAACAATATTCCTTTCTCTTAAACCAGGTTTACATGCAAAACCTTGCTGCATGCACTCCCCATACCTGGAGTCAATGGCTATGATGTTTACTGCAGTTTTCACTGCTCATTAAGGTATTTGCTGTTCTAATATAGAAAAGCAGAAAATACTCTTTCCTTGAAAAAACTGCTTCAGTCACTCTAACTGTCTAAATATAATGAAACATTTTACAAAACAAACTCTTACAACTGAGAAATGGATGAGTAACCATGTTTAAATTGTTTAATATGGGAGGTAAAAGTATCCTTGATTCCAGTTATAAAAATTGAAGGGGGGGGGGAAGAAACAAAAGAGACCACTTCTGGTTTCTGATTTTTATTTTTATTAAAAAAAAAAGGCATTCGGAGGCCAGCTACCATTTTGCACCAAATGTTTTCAAACAAGACCATAGTAATTTCAAACATCTAAGGCTTTCTGGGAAGACACCGTTCTTTAGACTTGATTACTGTAACATCTAAGGAGAACATCTGTCCCTAGGGCAGAAAAGATTAAGGATGCCTGAAACAAATCTGTTATGAGAACGATAGTTTTCTTTTTACTATGCCTTTTTTTTTTTTTTTTTTGGAACTTAACATACAACTTTCCCTGGTAAAGGGATGTCTTGACTGGAGCAGTCAGTCGACTGCATCATTAAAATACTTCTCAAGGTGCTTGGAGCTCACCCACCTGGAAGCTGTCAGTCAAAAGGCATTAAAATATATGTACTATGTTATCAATCCCAGTTTGATAATTTAAAGTAAAACTAAATCTCACACTCCTATTTTCAGCATATAATTTAATTTTCCATTTATCTCCCTCACTTGCTATTTTTAAACTTTTACGCTTCTTTCTTTTGACAACTAGGCTGCAATAAAGTATCGGTTACTAATTTGCTGTTATTAGATGGAGGCCCACGGAAGAGATCACACTTTATAATGTTCAGTAAACATCAGACAAAAAACATGAGTAGCAGACCGAAGCTTGGTTTGTTATTCCTGATAATTGCTGTTTGATTTTGTACATTGGTTATTTCATAGTGCATTTGTATAATATCTAATATTCTGGTAAATTAATGAAATTTCAGTTTTCACTGTCAGATGGATATGGTCCAGTCAAGACTAAAGGTACGTGGTGCGTTCTCATACCGTGAAATGGAGGGTGGTTTGTGAGCTAGTGCAGGTCACACTGATACGTCCGTATGGTAAAAATCACTGTATGGAGACAACTTTATTGTCCCAGCGGCAGTAAAATAACACTGTACTGCCTTATGGTGGCTTATCAGTTCCAGATCTAACATGATCTCATTAGTTCAAGGGTACCCACATGCTCTTAGGAAAAAATATGAAAGTAGGTATGACAGAGATGATGAATTAAGGAACCACATGCGTTAGAAGGCGAAGCCAGTATCGCTGCCTTTGAGAGGATTAATGAGATTTGCTCTGTGAAAGATCCTGCTATATTGTCATCTGTGAACTGTGGAAATTTGGATATCCAATTTTCTCCATTTCGAATCAATGACATTTTATGTAAGAAATGTCTCTGAATATGTGTATATACACATGATTATGTGAAGGAAAACTAAATTACAGCTTACAGCTTCACAAACCCTTATAATGTAAGGAGCAAATAGCTGTGGTATGGCTTCAGAAAGAATTTGCTGTAATAAAATATGAATAGAAAAATCAATATGCAATATGAAGGTTTTATGGGAATTTGTTGTACAATTGGTTTAGAGAGATTAGTACGATCTGGACAACGGTGACTGGAGTGTCTGTTTTGTGATGTGAGCAAAGCCATTTGCTGGGTTTACTACACACAAAGGTTTCTTTGTACCAGTTGAACACTAAATCTGAAATACCTGTGGTGTGGGTGAACGCGTCCCACGCACATCGCACAGGGTGGGTGGTGTGGGCATCCTGCAGCTGGTGCTGCTTGTGGTGGTGTTGTGCAGGCTTCCAGCTTGTGTCCTCCAGCAGAAAGATCTGCAAGATGAGTCCAAATAACTTGCTTTGCCCAAGTCTTTCACTATTTTTTGTAGATACCCGCTCTAGCCACATGCCTTTTGGTTTCTTTGCTGGAGCACTCTTCCATCTCTGGTTACCCCTGCATTCTTGAAGGTTGCTGAAGAGGCAAAGAGAGGGACAGCATGTGAAGGATTAATATAAAAGAGTATTTACACTCTTTAATGCATTACAACAAGAAGCTTTAATAACAGTGCAGGTACCAGAAGCTGCACTGAAGCCTTCATAAGACGTACAAAGAGATGAAATGTAATAAGCTGTATACATAGTTGAAATATCATTGCTACTTAAAGTGCAGCACTTACACTCAGAGTCCTCTCTAATCCATTTTAAATTGAATATGAGTACTTCAGTGATAATGCCATCTTTTTTCATCAGTGTGTTGCTATTTTTTTAAAACACCATCATTGATCCTATAAAAGCCCCACGTTTATGCCTGAGCCTGTTCCCAGACAAGGTTTTGTATCTGCTGTGCATTTGTATTTCCTGGCAATGTATTTTGGGTTTTGTAATAGCACAGGGGTTGATTATATTAAATACAAATTGCAGGCTGGGGTTTTCTAGGTGCACAGAAAGGGCTCCAGCCTCCCCGTTAACTCATTCCCCCTCCCCTGCTGCGGGGCAGGCGCCAAGGGGGATGCCCTGGGAGCTGCCTTCACGTGCACGCGGGAAGGCCAATTCCTGCTATTGATATATGCTTGAATGTTCTATAAATATCCAATTTTTGTAAATAAAGTTAACCCTAAAGTAAAGGACAGCGGTTTAGAAGTTGTGAGCGCTTTGCCTTTTTTTTCAATTGCACAGAATTTGTCACAGGGCTCAGTTAAGTGACTGTTTCTGGAATGAAGCTTTTAGATCCTTTGAGAAGTGGTTTTGTTTCTTGTCTAAGCTGCTGTCACCTGGAAGGGTGTAAAGCCACAAGTCAGCAGTCAGAATTGCTGGTTACTCGGCAGCGGGTCTCAGATCAATGTAGTCTACATTACAATTTATTCTAGTGCTGCTCTCCGACTTTTGAAGTGGATTCAGTGTGAAATTTGTTATACCCTTTCTATTCTTACTGTTGGAGAATGCACAGAAATACAAACACATAAAAAATGCAATAGTCATTGCTGAAGGCAGAGGATGTCTGCTAGCACACGGGTAGCTTCAAGGAGCCAGAGCAGGTTGCTCAGGGCTTTATCCAACCTGAAACCCCTCAAGCTAAACAACTTAAATCTCCTCTTCTCTCCCACCTGCTGCGTTTTGGCAGGTTTCTCCTCTGGAAAGCATCTTCTCCCAGTGCAGTCCGGGGTTTGGGAGGGCATGGGTCCGTGAGAGTGAAGTTAGCAAGATCTCATGTGGCTCTCGCATACGAGCACTGCGGTCACCTGTCCCTACTTTTGGGGTCTTTCCCTAAAAATACTAAATAAACTGCAGAAGGATGGTTGAAATTGGTTGTATTAAACAACACATCTGTGAATTGTTTAATAACTTGTCCTGTGCTGATCATCCTTCCTGTCCATCCCTCCAGAAGGTTTCCTTGAGAATAGGTGGGAAAATTGGTCTGAGAGCAAACACCAGCTGTACAGGAGCCTCAGGCCTTTGATTGTTGCTGTTTCTGTTGTTATTGGAGAGAAAATTGTACAAGTGAGGTGGCTTCTTGTGTTTGTGTGAGACCATGGTTGCTATTGAGATAATGTGTGATGCTACTGGGGAAGTTGCATCCAACTGGGAGAGGCGGGAGGGAGCGCGCAAGCACAAGGTGGCTGTCCGAGTGGAGGTTTTAACAAGTAGTAAGTAAATAGCAATGATTACATTTAAAAAAAAAAAAAAGTCACTGTTGTCAGCACATATTTGCATCTACCTGGGGACTGTTTTAAGTTATTTCCACCAGATCTGCTCACAGTATGGATGCTCTCCGTGGAGCCAGTCTCATCTTTGTTCTTCTGGTGGGGACGTGGAAAGACTCAGATTTCAAATTGTTAAGTATCTGCCTGGTTTCTAGGGGGTAGAGTTAATTTTCTTCCTAGCAGCTGGTATAGTGCTGTGTTTTGGATTTAATATGAGAACAATGTTGATAACACATGGATGTTTTAGTTGTTGCTGAGCAGTGCTTACACTGAATGAAGGACTTCTCAGCTTCTTGTGCTCTACTACTGAGCAGGCTGGGGGGGCACAAGGAGTTGGGAGGGGATGCGACTGGGACAGCTGACCCCAACTGGCCAAAGGGATGTTCCAGACCATATGACGTCATGCTCACATATAAAGCTGGGGGAAGAAGAAGGAAGGGGGGACGTTCGGAGTCATGGCGTTTGTCTTCCCAAGTCACCATTCCACGTGATGGAGCCCTGCTGTCCTGGGGATGGCTGAACACCTGCCTGCCGGTGGGAAGCAGTGAATGAATTCCTTGGTTTGCTTTGCTTGTGTGTGCGGCTTTTGCTTTCCCTGTTAAACTGTCTTTATCTCAACCTACGAGTTTTCTCACTTTTACCCTCCTGATTCTCTCCCCCATCCCCCTGTGAGGGAGTGAGCGAGCGGCTGGTGGGGCTGAGTTGCCGGCTGGGGTTAAACCACGACAGTAGCCGAATACCAATGAGTTGGGCCTGTCAAGGGGCAACATGGCTCTGTGGGTTCAAAGGGCTTTAGACTGAAGCACCGTCACATTAGCAAAGAGAAAAGCTGCGTTTCTCCATCAATTTTGACGAGGGCTCGGATGAAGTAGTAACAAATATCTGTTTAATATATAAAGGTGAATTTTGATTCACAATGAAGTAGATTTATTTGGTGATTTTTATTTTTTCAAAAGATATGACTTGTTATGCATTTGCAAATGCTCCCAGTGTGTGTTTGCTTCCGTGGGATGGGACAGCGAGAGAACCAGAGCAGCACGCAGGCTCTGAGCAGCCTTAGTTTACTCACAGGTAAAATTTCTTTCACCACAGACCATATCAAATAAGGTTATTGTTTTACGTGTTCCCCTTCTGGTTGCTACAGACAAGCACAGGGTTTAGATTTTGGGCCTCTTTTCTCTGTCAAAGCAGAATTTTTCGGTCCCTCTACACTAAGGGGCAGCACATCTTACCACTTGCACCAAAGAGGGAAAGAAACCCTTCGCCCCATCCCAGTTATTGTGCACGCACACAGAAAAGCGGGTGACAGACTCTACCATAGTAGTGTCATTAAAAGACATCTCAAAATTTGACAAATTTTGACAAATTTGGTGGGATACAATTTTTTTTTTTAAAAGGGTTCTTAAAGTCAGAAGGAGTTTACTGAAGCGAAAAAGGAGTTAAGGTGTGAGTATTTACATTAAAATCTACTAGAGCAAAAAAAGCCATTATTCTTCATGTCACTGTATTGTTAACCATTATCAGACACATTGGTTTTCATTTTGTCAGCAGAGGAAAAAAAAAAGTGCTTATAAAACTGTTTACTGTTAAAGATGCAACTGGCTTTGAAAATGAGCTACTAAATGAAAACAAAACTCTGCTCCAGGTGCACTCCTGTACAAGCACTGCCCCGTCTTCTCCCTTTTTTGGAACTGGGTCCTTATCCATCCCTGTCAACTGCCCAGGGTTGCTGAGATTTATTATCAAGGTGAGCTGGCTCCTGTCTTGTGAAATGTTATTAATGGCTTTCTGACAATTCCCATGAATTGCATCATGTGAACTTCCATTATCACTCTTATTTGTAACCTCCTAAAAACGTCAAGGTGATTAGTTATTTATATTCTTCCTCTTATTTCAGTGACCTCAAATTACATCATTGCTTTTCATTTCACAACAGCTTTTGCCCTTCACAACAGTTTCCATTATTTTATGTGTGATGGAAGTCAAGGAGATTAGTAAAACAATATTCTCAGCCAGCCCTAAAGACTGGTCAGGTTTAAAGCGTTAGTCTCTCTGTAAACCAGCTGTACATGTAAAAGAGCTGCTGTAAAGCAGCTTACGTCCCTGTGTTTACAGCTCTTGGACAGCTTAGACCAGCAGAATTCATTTCATACTGTTGACACTGAACAGGCAGAGTTATCAAATAGGATCTAAAAATAAGTCTCTCGGCGAGGTACCTGCAAACTGCAGGTGCTCAGCTGCCAGAAAAACAGTCTGGTGAAAGCATCTGCGCAGTTAAACACAACACGGTGAGTCACTGGGAGAGCACAGACGCAGATATTGATTCATTAAGATCTGGAGTAAGTAGAAGTTCTGAACAGGACTCCTAAGAACCGAGAAGGGAACGTGCCGACGAGACCGGCAGCCTAGAGAGCGGTTTGGAGGGTGTGAGTGACCTGAGTCATCGCACTTATGGTAGTAGCTATCTACATCGTGGTTGTTTTGCTACAGGATGTCAGAGGAATGGTTTTATTTAACAACTTTGTTTTGAATCATACTCAATTCTGTCCTTTTTCCTCATATAATTTTTATGACAGATAATTTTGCCATGGTGAACAATTAAATGGATGCCATGGATCAAATAAAGCATTAAACGTTATGAATACTAATCAAATAATGAATATTACTGTAACAAATTTTTATCATTGCTGGAGTAATGATGGTGGAAGTTGGAGGATATCAGAATAGATTTATGGCTGCTTTATGTTCTGGGAGCAGAATAAAGGAAAAGCATACCTGACCTGAGGTTTTTTCCTGAGGAAACTGTAATAATGCGTAAATATTTGTAGCCCTTGACTGTGTGTACGTCAGTCACAATTATGAGAGCCACCTGCAACTGTAGTATAACATACATAAATATAGTATTGGGACATTGTGTTCTTAATCTTTTCCAAAGATGCTGAAAGGTATAAAATACACCCTGTCTTTGGACAGTATTCCTTTAAAAAAATTTTGAAAGGAAAATAACTAAAAGATGAGTGTCTTAAAGCCATTCCTCTGGGAAACACCGAGGGGTGCCAAGCTGTGCAAAGCCAGCCCAGCAAGAGCAACTTTTTACACCTGTCTTTTAAGAGTATTTCTGCTGTAACGTTTCTCAGTGGCAGAGGTACTATTAAAAGCACATTTAAATTCAATATCGTAGGATTGCCTGCATTTGATTGATATTGACTGCAGTACCCCAAGGGCTTTGGTGAGGAGCAAAATATTTTGGAATGAGAGAAAGCTGGAGCAGTGACAAGTGCTTCTTCCTTCCAAAAGAAAATAAATCCAGCTCTCACCCAGCCCTTTCATCACTTCTCTCCTGACAGTATCTTGTGCTTCCACTTCAGACATTTGTATTGTGAAGCTCCATGGTAAGACAAAAGCAGATGGGAATGCAGTTTGATTGAAACGTAACTTCACTATCACTTCTGAGAGCTGTTGCAGGAACAGCATCTTTCTTTTCCTTCTTCATGTCACCCTTTGGGGGGTGGTGGGGGTGTCTACCTACCCCCCAGCTGCCTGCCTCGGTGGGTGCCCGGCTGCCCCGTGCCCCTCGTGCCCTCCCCCTTCCTTCTCCTAACTCAATCCTGGCTTGTCTGAGAACCAAGACACTATTAAACGGGTACCTGCAGTGGGCCGAAGTGTGGCCAAATCTATTTTACAGACCTCCCGTAGCTCCTGCAGCCCTGGACTGCTGAGAAGCAGCAAAACCAGCAAGCGAGCAAGCCAACAAACACCAGACCTGGCATACCCCGCTCTGGCACGAGGGAAAAAAGATCCTTCCCAGTGTCCCCAAAAGGGAGCAGTGGGGCATCCACAGCAGGGTCCCAACCAGCACAAAGCTCCTGTTGTGGCTGGCACTGTACAAACAGAAAATGAGAAATAGCTCCTGCTCTGAAAAGGCCATAGTCAAAATAGAGCAGATAAGAAACAAGATTGAGAGAGGAAACAGAGGTGAAAAGTTTTGTCCAACTCAAACCAGGTGTTTAGCAAAGCAAAATATAGAACTCAAGGTTTCAAGCTGTGTCCTATAGACCCTGGTGTTTTCCCTGTTGATAACATCATCAAATACTTAGGAAGACAAGTTACATTATTTAGAATTTTAAAAAATTGCTTTATTTGGCTTTGCTGCCAAGATATGCAATTGAGGAAATACATGAAATCTTACCAAAATGCTTGATGGACTTTCTGTTAGAATTTACTTCTTTCCCCCCCCCAATAAAACTGTAATAGTTCTTCAGAAGGACATGGCAAAATATGTAGCTAATCTCCAGAAAAAGACACAATTTCTCAGTAGACTTGTGCTGCCTAACTAGATGAACACTTACAATGGTTTCATACTTTCCCTTACATGCGTTACTGACTTTTTTCTACTGTTTCGTATAAGTCTTTAATAATCTAAGGTTCAAAATTGAGATGCATTTAATATATAATTTATGATAATATATAATGCTTATATTAAATTCAAAGAATTCGGGGTACTGTGAGTAAAAACAGGGAATCAATTCTGAGATTATAATTTTGTTCACATTTAGAAAATGAAGTGACAGAACTCGAAATAATTTTTAGGGTGGACTTGCTAAAGCACAGAGAGTTCACTCTTAATATATGGCTTTTTGAGGTAGGTAGGTGAATAGTTAAAGCAAGCACCTGGCTAAGTTACACAGTTCAGCCACCAGCTTTTGGGTGGATGTTTAATAATGTTGGCACTCCTTGAACCAAAGGCAAGTTCTCCAAGCTTTCTAAGGAAAAGCTGATATTTGTGCTCCTTATCGAAGGTTAAATCATGTTCCCTCTTAGTAGGGGCCACAACGTGAGGCAAATGGGATGTTCACGTTATGGTATAGAGAACTGAACAGGAGACAATAGTTCTGGTCAAGATCAGCTGAAAATGAATTTGTATTTGCGGGGAATTGGGAAACAAAGAAAAAACCAATCCTGATGCAAGTGAGAGCAGTTCCTGTGGAATGCGTACTTGTTCTTTTTATTAGATTATAAATCAAGATTGAATGAGTTGTCACGCTCTTGCACTCAATCCTTCAGTTTATTCCTTCCCTATGTAGAGTATTTTCTCCACAGAACGTGCCTTCTATAGGCTTCGTCAAAATAAGAATTCCTGAAATGACTCGAGGTTCACTGACAGCCTCACAGACTGAATTTATTTTTATTAGAAAGACATTTCAATCTGCAGACAAACTCTGAAGTTTGTGGTGGGAGCAGAATGCTCTGAAATCCAACTGACTGATTTTATCAGGCAACTACTGTAATTGCCAAAATAGCCTGGGCTGCTTTCATCTCTGCCTCTACGGAAGCTAATGTAGAGGAACCAGACGGTGGCTATCGCATTGTCTGTGCTCAACTTTTAGTTCTTGCATCTGATTTTCGATATTGTTGTACACTGCTATTTCCTATCTTCTTACTAACGTTCTTCTTGATTTTAAAAAAAAAAAACCAAACCACAACATTTTGACTGGTTTTACAATTAAGTCAGCAGTAACGCTGCTGTGTTGTATTTGTCCTTGCATAATAACACCTTTCCATCAGAGGACCTGAATGCAAATTCTGCAGATCGGCATGGTCCCCAGTCGAGCACTCAGGGGGAGAGAGCAGAAGATACTTCCCTTGTCTTTCAGCTCTGTGACATATTTGCCCCAAAAGAGAGACAACAAAGGCTGGGCTGTTCTTCCAAAAAAAAAAAAAAGAGCCTGCTGACCCCCAAGCAGAGGCAGAACCGGAGCGGATGCACCTCACCCGCTCTGCCCGCAGCAGCTCTGCCCTCTCCTCTGTGTCTTACAGCTGAGGACAGCGTCGTGGGATGCACAGTGTCACTGCAGGGCGAGTAAGTGTTGGTGCAGCCATTACAGATAGTCTCGGGTTTTTGTTATGCTCGGCAGAAGACACCCAGAGGGACTATGACATTTTAGGGATGTCTGATGGTACCCCAAATAGTTAAAGTGAGGCATGTTGGAGTGAAGTTAATTGCTCGCAGAAATTTAAATTATTTTTGGATGAATTGGAAATGGAACACGTTTTGGTTACGCTGCCCTTTTGTAATTGCCAGATTAGACAGTATTTCCGTGATGGGCTTGAAGTTATTAATTATTCCAGAGTAACAATCTACCAAAACTGGAGCTAAAGAGGGCTACAGCCGAGAGTTTGTTAAACTCTGCAAGTTCCCCCTAGGATTTTTTTTTTTTTTTAAATTTTAAATCTTCAAGGAGTGCTTCCCTCCTAGATGTACCGCTGACTCCTTCCTGAGAACCACTGGTTTGGAGGCATTAAGGCAGTGGCTGCCTGAACCTGCCGTGAGCTGTACCGCGAGCCGCAGCAATCCTGCCCACATCCCTGTCTTCCCTATGGTGCTGCAAAGCTTCTGTCAGCTCCCCAGAAGCAGGTTTGTCTTCAGTTTTTATTCTAATTTTTTTTTTCCCCCCGAGTATCTGCATTCCTGTGGATGTTGTATTTTCTTTTATTAAAATGAATGTCTTGGCTCTCTACTTGGTTATTCCTTAAGCATGTGAAGGATGACAGGCTGGAATGATTCATTAATAAGGTTTTATAAGAGCCTATTGCCCTATGCCAACTTTTCCTTAAAAAATTCAATATAACTTTGGTTTTTTTTTTTTTTTTTAAAAGAGGCTTGGGAACCCAATTAACTTTTTATCTATTTATTATTGTTTCACCTTGAGATGGGAACTATAAGTGCTTTGATAAATGGGTTCAAAAGTTTGTCTAGCTTCAAAATTGCTTTTGTAAGTCTCTGTGCTGTTCGGTGTTGTTTTGTTTGGGAACTCGTCACAAGCTGCATTTCTCGAGTCAGGCCATACCCCAACGCTTCTTACATGAGCAGCACATTTAAGGTGACTGTTTCTCTTCTCTCAGTTTAGGAACAAAGCCATTGTTTTAACGCTGTGATAGATCAGGTCTCAATCCTCTTGCTAGTGGTATCACGTGCCCTTAATATAGATTTGCCTTCACCCTTTTGTTTTGGAGGAACTATTTCTATTCCTAAAGAAACTGCACAATGTTTTTTGCTTTCTAAAAATTTATTTATTGTGGAATACATACAGCAGCCATTGGCTGGACTGATATGCAGACGTTTATAAAAATAAAGTTCAGGAGTTGTTTGGGGTTTTTTTGTTTTGGTTTGGTTTTTTTACATATCTGGTTTTCAACAGCTCTGAAATTAATTAGTCTGTTTTCTTTCTTTCTTTTTTCTTTTTTTATGTCATTATTTTGGATTTGCAATCTGAAATTATAAAGCTGTGGTCAAGTTGGCAGACCTGCTTTGCCCTTGAAGCGGGTACTTGTCTGTGATAACAGTATTTCTTATTTTCCGTAGCTATTAGTCAAATAAATATTCCTTGAAACCATCCTAAGCTAGCATTAATCAGCACAGGTTTCATGGAATTACTGAAACGAGTTCACACGGGCAGAGGAAAAAGTCCCCGTCTAACTACAGTCTGACAGATGCAGTAGATCTGGTTATATCTTTTTTTTTTTTTTTCCCTGTGCATTATGGAAGGAGCATTGCAAAGGTAATCTGCAACAGCGATGTGACTTTCCGCTAGCCCCTCGTTGCAACAGGATTCTAATAAACTACATGCAGAGAGCAATTTTTCATTTTGGACTAAAAAATAAAATGACATGTCAACAGCAGTATTCCTCCAGTGACCTCAAGATTGCCCGTCACAGGCCATCAGTCCCTAAGCACCTGTCACATATTGGGATTTTGTTAAAAAAATGTCATAGTGTCAACATATTTACCATATGAAACTTTTTTGTTAGTGTCTTCTTTTGTTTTATATCCCTATCATTCAACCCTAAAGCGTTAAAATCCCAGCAAATGCTTTGGAAGTAGAGCAGTGATGTTTGGTAACAGAATGCTCATTTCCTTTAAGTACTTCCATCCAGCCCTGAAGAAGTAATCACTTTACAGAAGCTAATAAAGAATGGATTAAGCTACAGCTTTGAAGAACTCATCTCAAAAGGGCCCTGAAACCACTGTCTAAAAGCAATATTATCGGTATTAGAAGCTGAAAAATTACACCAACAGATCTAGGTCAGTGCATAACAGGGAGAAACAATAGAACTGATGTCAGAAATATTACCAAAAATCTGCCTCTAGTAGTCTGGGGGGGGATTTAAGTCATCAACTTTATTTTCATTTGAAGGGTTTGTGGCATGACTGTATGTAAATCTGTACCCTCATGTTTGAGATTTGACTCATGAGGGATAGCTCTACTTTAGTGTTTTGTTTTAAAGGCCAACCATTGTGGAGGTTTTCACGTGTGTATATTAATGTGTGTAGACTACTGAGAGGAAATATCTGTGTATGTATATGCATATGTGTATAAATTCTTAGTTTCCTTTAGAATGGTTCCTTTTGGGTTTGTGCTAGTGTGTTTGTGTTTGCAATACCTCGTGACGCCGGTGACATACTTGGACGGCATGCTATGTGATACTCTTCAGCAGTCATCCTACCTAGTGCATTTCCCAAAGTCCGTGATCTTTCCCTATTTGTTAATGCCTGAGTCGATCAATCAAATCGGTTTGAAGAGTCAGGGCCTGTAAAAGTGATCTTCACTTAGAAGAAGATTTCATTGACCTTAATAAAACAACTCAAGCATCAATATTATTAATTAATATTTAGAACATGAGACTTGCCGTACTGCAAAGGCAAGCATCCAGTCCAGAGCCCTGTTGCCAACTCCATCTGGAAGGAGCTGTGCAGGGAATGGTACGAGAACATGGTGTTGCTGCCCTGTACTGTTCTTCCAGTCTCTAAGGATTTGTAGCCAAGATACTCCAATGAACAGGAGTGCTAACTCTAACTTGGAATATAATAATCCCTTATAGATGTTTTCCTTGAACTTTCCCAAGTTGCCCATTGAACCTGTATAAACTTGTAAGATCTACAGCATTTGGTGAAAAGGACTTCTGCAGCTCAACTACATTGGGTGTGTAGACCCATCTCCTTATACCTTTTGCTTTTCCAGCCTCGCTTCATTTGATGTTCCTAGTTTGTCTCTTGAAAGAAACAGTGAAAGACTGTACCTTTATTCATCTTCCCCATCCACGATTTCATAGATTTAGTCATCTAATACTTAAAAATTTACCTTGATACTGTCCTGGTTTTGGCTGGGATGGAGTTGATTTTCTTCCTATTAACTGGTATAGTGCTGTGTTTTGGATGTAGTGTGGGAATGGTGTTGATGACACACTGATGTTTTGGTTGTTGCTGGGTAATGTTTACACTAGTCAAGGACTTTTTGTCTTCCCATGCCCTGCCAGGTGTGCAGGAGGTTGGGAGGGAGCGTGGCCACGACGGCTGGCCCAGCTGGCCAATGGGCTATTCCATACCATATGACATCATGCTCAGCATATAAGGCTGGGCGAAGAAGAAGGAGGGGGGGAAGTTCGCAGTGATGGCGTTTGTCTTCCCAAGTAACCGTTACGCGTGATGGAGCCCTGCTGTCCTGGGGATGGCTGAACACCTGCCTGCCGATGGGAAGTGGTGAATGAATTCCTTGCTTTGCTTTGCTTGCGTGCGTGGCTTTTGCTTTCCCTATTAAACTGTCTTTATCTCAACCCACGAGTTCTCTCACTTTTACTCTTCTGATTCTCTCCCCCATCCCACCCAGGGGGAGTGAGCGAGCGGCTGCGTGGTGCTCAGCGGCCGGCTGGGGTTAAACCACAACAATACTTACCAGTTTACCCTGATGTTCCTGATGCAGAAGTTGTTCCATACCTTTGATCATCTTTATGATGCCTTCCCAAATAATTTTTAGTTTTATAAGCCCTTTCTTTGCATGTGTTATAACTGACTTCTTTCAGGCTCCTGATATCTGTATTGTTTTGGTACAATATTTTTATTCCTTAACTTGTGAGTGAGCTGAGCGCAGCTTATACTTCTCAGGGTGGGGCTGATGCTCTCTGGCCACTTGCTATATAGCTGCTAAGTCTTTTGGTAGCAAGATATGAATTCACAGTTTTGTTTCCTGTTGCAGAAAAATCCTTAAACATTTGAGGCATGTTACTGTTCTTCTGAGTAATGTATTTTAAAAGGTATAAAATTTTAAAACAAACAAAAAACCCCAAAACACCCCTTCAAAACTATTTTCTGATAATCAATTGCTTTAGTATCAGAAGGTAGTGTCTAGTACGCTAGTCCAATATTAAACATTTCCCCTTGTGGAATAATGCATCGCTTCCTGATATACCTGATGTCTACATAACACTGACTTCTTGTGAACTCAAAAAAGTTTTCTCCTTAATATTTGACCAGCAGATGATGAGCAAGATGGGTGGAGAAAACTAACGCAATATGTGACAAATAAGTGATAGGTCAAGCCTTATGTTATTTTTAATATTTTTGCTGTCTAGGTTGGCAAATTATTTTCCCTTGCACTAAGTCAGAGTAAATGGGTTTTTCAGGGTTAGTCGTCTTTCCCCACAACTTAGAATCAATAACTAAACCATGATTTTTTACGTGCTACTACTGTTTAAGTGTCATTGTGCATAGACAGTTTCCAAACTAAACTCGCCTCTTCCATCTTCGTTCCTCAAAACCTCACTTGGCAAAGAGTCAGGCAGTGCAAGGCTCTGTTTTGATACGTCTCAAATGGTCTCTGTATCCTAATTCCCCTGTCTGGAAGTTAAAAAGCCCAGCAAGCTACACCAGAGGAAGATCAGGCAGCAGCCATGTGTAGACTCTCCACTTTTAGGTTGCAGCTGCTTGCTTTTACTAAAAATAAGTGGTAGTTTCCCAGCAGGAGATGCTGGTAAAAACCCTCTGTGAAGGGGCCTGATGGGGAAGGAGGAGAATGGGCAGAGATGAGGTAGATATGGGCAGGTTTGTAGAACCACTTTTGTACCCTTCTCAAAGCATCTGAAAAAACAGGGACTGTATTTCCTTCAAATTGTTGTGAACATTTGGTTCCTTTTGATCTGCTTACTTAAAAAGAAGAAGTCTGGGAGATGCTGTATGCTGTGAATACATTCTTTTCATTGATTTGCATGTATGTGTGTATATATATGTACATATATATGAGATCTAAAGGCTTGAGTATGTAGCCCATTACACTGGCAAGTGTCTGTAACAACATACATCAACACCAGTTTGAAGATTGGAAGTGAAGACATAATTTTATGGTTTTGATCTCTGGAGGTTAAATCTAGGAGCTCTGAAGCCTCCTCTGCTTCAGAGGGCTTCAGAGGAATATTATATACATTATAGCACCGCGTCATGTGAAGAACCTAATCAAGAAGGGATGTTAATGCAGACAAAGTTTAAGTCCTAAGCCTAGTTTTTTGCTGTTACTATAAAACTAAATTTTCACATTGTTTTAGCACTTTTATTGGAAGCACAATTTTAATAATATGATAATGGAGGGGAAAAAAAGGGTAACTGGAATGTCTATTACAAAATTCTAAAAGCATTCTTTTCTTTTGTGAATGCTAATGGATACCAGGAAACTACCTATCTAGCAGCTGTGTAATTCGATTGTGTATGCTATTGCAAGAGGTAATTAAGCATCTGAGAGGATGAAAAAAAGAGCAAAAAAGAAAAAGCGCCAGAATAAAATGAGTTGTATAGCTACAGGAAAGCTGTTTTAAAAAATCAATTATTCTCTGAAACATGAGAAGCTCAATTTCAGAAATTACAATAAAAGGAACTGCTGGTAACCACGCCACTATATATCCATTTCTCAAAATAGTACAAGCACTTCTAGAGAGAAAGCCAAGTCATTCATTATAGAATGCCCCCAGGACATATATTTTCTCCAAGTGAACTTCGCATTCCTCTTTTGCAGAGGAAAGCAAATCTGAAATAAAGATAAATGCTTAGCAAGGAAACTATAGTGGCCTTAAAAGTTTATACAGAGCATAATATTTATGGGCAATGTAGTGATTTTTGTGAGTCAGTTCAGATTATTAATTTACATATTTAGAATTTTTAAAATCCTTGGTTTCAGACAAAAATGCTTTCTCTGCAGCAGTAGCTGTGTTGTAATACATCAATTCCTTTAAATGATTAACCTTCAGTACACTTAGTAATGCACTGAGATGAGTTGTGTTAAAGGACTGGAGAGGAAGAGGTTATATCACAGATTTGATCCACCACTAGAGACGGTTGCTTCTGCAAAATGACAGTATGTTATGCAAAAATCTGGATATAATTCATGGAAAAGCAGCCAATACGTACAGTAGTATTTTCACAACATAATGGATTTCCCACAAGGGAAATTACAGTTTTGCAAAATTGGCAAGTTAGACACAGAAAAAATCCCTTTCAAAATTGATTTTTTCTGCTATTACTTTTTGATAATAAGACAATAAATTACTGTGTTATACTAATTTATAATTTGGCTTCTAAAGATTTAACTTTTGTAAGGGATTAGCAAAGCTGATGCGTAGCACTCAGTAAGGTAAAGAGACTTTGCTTTTAACTGTTTTCAAAGGGATTTGATGCTTGACGTCCCTGCAGAGCTTTACCCTGTAATGGTTGTCTTAGTGCATTGGAAATCTGGCCCTTTGCAAGACAGATTAACTCTGGACCTTTGCTTGACAGATTAGCTCAATATACCAGAGAACTTTGATCAGTTTATGTACAATGCAGAGGCCTCTAATGAGGTTCATTTTTAAGCACTACTTCAACATGAACAAGAAAATCTCAGTTTCTGCAGTGCTCTTGCCTGTATTTTCCTCATGTAAAATGTTGCCCCTCGCTGAGATTTATTTTCTTCCAAAAGATCAGTTAATTGGGAACTAAGCCAGCAACGCTTCCAACTCATTGTCCTCCCTCTGAGTTTCTCCCTCTTTGGAGAGGGAAGACCTCATGATGCTGCTGGCCAATATTCCCTGATAACAGGATGAAGCAATTCATTTGTAGTTACGATAGTAGTTACAACACTGCGTACCATGAGTAGTGCACCAAAACCATAGGTTTCTGCTGTTGAAACTTTATGCAAAACAACTGATGATGCAAAAATATCTTGCTTTTGATCATTAGGGTTGTTCAGCACCTTCAACCAGGCTCCCAAAAAATAGCTGCTGGCAAAAAAAGAAACCCACAGCATTATCTGTCATCCATGGTTTTGCCTGTATCCAGCCATACATACATGGTGTAAATCCCCCAAGGGGATATGGAAGGACTGATGGATCTAAGTTAACCTGTTATTCTCATGATCCAAAATGAATATCTCCAGTCATCGAGCTAAACCAGGGCCACCAGTTTTAGGCGTGAAAGCTGCTGTGCTTTGCTTGTATCATAGAGCCAGTTATTAATTAATATGCAGCTGGTTTAGGTGTTCCTGGAGACTCATCAGAAATAAACTTACCTATGAAAAGAAGTTGGCTAACTAGTTTTTGCTGAAGCAGAGGCAGATGAAGACTGGGGAGAGGATGATCACGGTGAACTACATAGCTTGGCAAACACCATGTTGTTCCCTGGCTTTTTTCTTCTATCCTTTGCTGGTTTGCTAAGGAGGGGTTGCTGGATGAAGGATAGAAAGGATGAGAAAAGGTGGTCAGAGTAATCATTATAAAGATGTTTTCTTCTTTTAAAACACAGTTTGATAAGCGTGAGTGGGGGAAATGACATGGCCTGCATCACCAAACCTCACCAAAACCTGGGTCTCCTCTTCAGCTTCTCTGACCTGGGGCCTGTGAGTTTCCTGGCAATGCGTCTGCAACTGCCCAGAGAGGACTCCTGACTTACATAAGTGGGAATCGTCTGACGTTAGATGGAGGCTTAACTGATATGAAATAAAAACATCTCTTTCTTTCTAGGGCAAAAGCAACGGAGTATGTCATGGAGCCTTAATTCCATAATTATATGCTTGGGTTTTTTTGCTCGGAGTTAGGACGTCAACGCTCATGAGCTGCGTAGACTTACTTCAAGGCTGTTGCAAATCTGTAGGAGTGAATGTACGTTGCTGACTAAATTGAGAGCTTTTTTTTTAAGAAAGGGCATAGTCCTATACCAAATGTTGCTCACGAAGGTGGCCCCAGAGCTGCTACCCCAGATTGAAGGCTGGCAGCAGCTCCTTCACAGTGGGCCCACACAAATCCTATTTCTGTATCTATTAGAAAACAGATGTCAAGCGTATGCATCAGCAGATTTATCCAGGCGCCTGTCGTCCCGAGCGGGATGACTGGTGACCTGAGGCCTGACATCTGCCTGCTGCAGCAAAATTGAAAGACGCCAACTTGCTTTCAGCGTGTGAGGACCACCTAAGCAGACCTGAAATTATGAAGATAGGTGTTTGAGGCTGAACTGGTGAAAGTCACTTGCTAAAGAAAAGGTCAGAGAAGGGTAGAAGAGGCATAACCTCTTCCTTATCTTGGTTCACCGACAGTGTCTATGGGAAACACCTGTGACGGTTCCCTTCAGCAAAATATCCGCAGGAGCAAGTGGTTAAAACCGTAGTTACGCTGCTCAGGCTGCTGCAATCTGCAATATTCTTCATAGAACAAAGCACTCTGCCCAGGAGCCTGAGCCACACGACTGCTGTGACTTCAGATAAATGAGGCAAAAATGGTATGTGAGGAATTTTCACTTTTCTTTTTCATTCCTGTCGAGATGGATGGATTCGTGCATTTCTGTCGTTTCAGGGAAAAGTGTCATTAATGCTTTTTTAAAATTGAAGATTAAATCTTCATTGAATTGAATTTTACTTGTAATTAAGACTCCTATTGCGGACTTTAGGAATTGTTGACCTCTCATTTAAATGAATTGAAAAGATCACGTGATACATTTGTATAGTGGAATTGTGTTGTTGATTATTAAGCCATTATGGCTATTGAAATCAAGTTAGTCTCTGTATTATTCTACAAGTCTTTTTCACTCTAGCCAAAGAGCAAGCTCTCTTAGTTGGAGGTCAAATAAAAAAAATCACTCTCAAGAATGGAGATAGTATTTGGGATGCTTCAGATTAAAACAACATAACTGATTTCTCTAGTGTCTAATGCAGGACTATTCACAGCCTGCTCTTGTCCAACTTCATGACTTGATTACCTGCTCTATTTACATAATGATAAGATATATGGACGGTCAAAGCAATCACGGTTGCTATTGTCTTAATTTATTGACTCTCAGTTGCGATTTGCATGCGTATTTTCACTTCCTGTTAATTAGTGAAGTTAGGTTTACCTCCAATTATATGTTCATTTAAGATTAATTTGGTTGGTAAATGCAGTAGCAAAATTTGTTTTCCCTTCCGAGTTGCAATACAGTCCAAAATCATGAGAAAGATGGTGAACAATCCTTATTACGTGAAAGATGTTTGGGCCCTCAGTAAGTAAAGCTGTTATTCATCCCTTATGATCTGGCTTATTTTTCTTGCTTCCCTACAGAAATAGAAGTCAGATGGGGAAAGCTGTAACAAAGCTACAAATGTATGTGAAGCTCCCTCTTCCCATTAATTTCCAGGAAGACTTGGATGCCTTAACTGCTTTTGTGCCTTTGAAAGTATCACCCAAACAGCTTCTTAATTGAAACAGAGATTCAGGCAATGAAACATTATAATCAGGGCCTTTCTTGGTGCATCAGAGAGATGATATGTCCTTTGTGTTCATAGACAATAGAAGAACTTTCAAACCCAAGAAAACAGCAGAAAATGTTATTTATTTTTCTGTCCTGTTGATGTGACCTTTGCTATCAATGGAGCCTCTGAAGTAAGGCACAGAAAATGAAAACTAGGGCCCAGTGTGACTAATATTCAAAACAACAACAAAAGATAGACTTTTTTTTTCTCTCCTTTCTCTTTTCTTCATGCTAAGGTTGTTTTTTGAGTTGACATTGTGAAATCAGTCTGGCTAGTAGTGAATGATGTATGAAAGGGAAAAATCCCTGCCCATAGCACAAATAACCAGATACTGCAATAAGATGAACATGGTTGTGCTGTGCTGTGCTATTTGCTGTGTCCTTTGTGCACAAGCTCGCCATTAAGTTTGAAGATAGAAAGGTCTAGAGTGTGTATGCCTTAAAAAAGGAACAGAAAAGGTAAGAAGCAGGCTTTAAAAAGTATTTCTTGTTTGTTTTCTTCTTACTGCTCCTCTGAAGAATCCCCTTTTTTCTATGAAAAGGTCTGATCGAGTTTGATATTTTGTTCTGATAGAATAATCCTTGTGTCATCCCATGGGTAAATTCATAATGATGTCCTTAGTTCTGGGAAAGCACAGGAAAATTATAGTCGTAGTGTCCATCAATCTGTAATTATAAAATACATTTTATCATGCAGTGGACCACATAAGCCTTGAAGAGACTAAGACAACAGTTTCTGCTTTAACTGAATGTTTGACTGAATATTTAATTTTTTTCAAATATTTAAGTGAGCAAGAGCCTGTTAGCCTAAATATTGTTAATTAAATGCATTGACTTTGCATATGCAGAATAAGAATAGCGTAATGAAGATGATGTCTTGGCAGGCATTGATGTTCTGGGCACATTTAATTGGAAAGTAGATCTCCTGGAGAAATCGGAGGGCGAGGGCTTCTCCACTAGCACAAGGTGGCATTTCCATAACGTTACTTGGCTCTGCTTCCATGACCATGGTGAGTACAGCCCTGCTCATTCCTTACACTATTCAGAGAACATTTCTATGATATATAAAAACCTATAATTAACAATCACATCATCAAAAGTAACTATTAGCTAAAGTTTTTTTCAGCAATTTGCTGTCAAGGAGTTTTTTTGACTACGTTTTTGCATATGTGTTAGAAATTCAAACGAAGGTGGTATTTAATAAACAAGACCAGATTAACATCGGGCAGTTTTAGGCATTCTTGCATATACGTTCATACACATGAAATGGTGTTTTTTATTGTAGAAAATCATATCTCTAGAACTGGGATGTATTTTTAAGTTCAGAATGAACCTTTTTCTCAAAAAAGAATCAAATGCTTAGAGCTTGAGAAATCTTAATGCTCTGTTGCTATAGATTAATATTTGTGTTTAGGTTTTCCATAATTTACCATGTGTCAGCTGTTGTGCCCCAAGAAACCGAAAGCAATGAAGTGACAAGATGTCTTGACAAGCGTAGAATAAAAAGATGGTGAGATGAGAAAAAACAATAAATGCAGGCATACTGCTCTTTCCCGTGTTGCTGCAGAGATGAAATCTTTAGTCTAATGTGTGTGCTTTTGCTCTATCACTGCCTAAAAACCTTAATCGCTGGGCAGGGTGCTCTCTGAATGGTGGGAAAAAAAATGATCTTGCTCAACAAGCAAATAAAAGAGGGTATTGTAGCTATAACTGAAATTCAAAATCCCAGCAGAGTTTCTTCCTTCTCCCTTAGTATTTTTCTCTAATGATGGAAGTATTTGAAGAGTTCGCTTACACTAGTTATTTTATTTTAACTATGGTTCTCTTTAAAACTTCAACTTTCTTAAGGAGAAATAACTAGGAAATGCATCAAAATATAATCCAAAATTAAACAAATAAAACCAATTGTAGTCAAGGCAGAATTTTCCTCATTTCAGACACGAATTTGACTTACAATCACCTTAAGTAGACTGAGCCAATAACCATATTTTTTAAATGATAATTTTTTTTTCCTGCATTCTTATCCAGTTCAATAGATCAGGAAGGTTAAGATCACCTTAAGGTATATCTTAGAATTCTTTCTAGTACATAATTGAACTTTTTTTTTTTAAATCTACATTTTAAAAAGTAGCAACACTCATTTTACTGTTGAAGTAGATGCAACATGATTATATTTAGTTCTCAAGACTGCTCTTATCAATGCCTATGCCTAATTCATTTTTTCACAACGCAGAAAGATAAAGAGAAGCACTCTATTCTCAAGGTTACAACTATCCTAATACGTCCCCGGTTTCTGACTTGAAACAGGTTACGTTTGCACATTCAGGGATTGATCATGATTTGTTAGAACAAGATATAATTCCCCATCCATTCTTTGCTTCTGATTTATAAATGAGTTACATAGTACTATCTGATATGTACATACTGTTCTTACATTTCAAGATAATTTAATACATGTATTTTGAAGGCATCTTTTTGCTTAATAATAGTATGTCTTATATCCTGGCTTGCATAAAGAATTTCTTCAACCAGCATGTTGCTCATGCATTAGAAAGTTTTCTTCAAATTGTTCTTTCAGTAGTTGTCTCTAGAAATTCATTTCATTCCAGATTGAAAGCTCATGATGTATATGTTATACCTTTAAATTGTCTGTTAGATGGTGAAATCACTTGTTTGCAAACTGGCTCCCTGGTACTCCCTGTTTCGGGGCTCTTGACCTCTTGCTCCTGTGGTGCCAAACCTTTGGCTCATTTTCTGAAAAATATTGCTGGAATGGAAAGCTATGTCTTTCCAGGTCTCACAAATTCATCGTAACATGAGCTGAGATGAGTCAAAATGAGACGGCAAGCTACAGGAGACAGGGAAGCAATGCGTTCCTCTTCATGCCAGCCTCAATTACCACTCTGCTAAACTCACTGGTTCGTACTTCAATTCCTTTCTTATAAATGCATATACATTTTGTGGTGTAACTTGCAACTACTGGGATGTTTTCAAAAGATACAAGTAGAAATTAACCTTCAGACCTTGAAGTATATGCTACATACAGGTGTCTCTTGCTGGGATGTGATGGTTTCCTTTCAGCTGGGCTGCAAGCGGAGCTCTGTACTCCAGGCTAAGCAATCCCTCCTGTAGGATTAGTAAAATAAAGAGGAACAGACTCGACAAATACCACAGATTTAATGTGTCAAAGCATCCAGTGATGCTTTTTGGATGCTATTCTGTTTATCTATCCTCACTGTCCCTGCTTTTCAAACGGGACCCTTCATTCCATTTTGCCTGGCGTAAGGTTTTAAGCACTTTCAACTGTGGTTGATGACATACCACTGAATGCTCTAATCCAGCTTGCCGGTGACATGGCAGAAGTGTTGCTGGAAAGGGTGCCAAAAAGGGAGTAGAAGAACTATTAGAGGGCAGGTGGTCTGATGTATACAGTACCAAATCTAGATGAGAATTGGGAAGGAAGGGAAAAGGAGTCTGCCTACAGCAAACATTCAGGAAAGAAAATTATTTAGCATAATGAAAAGGAACATAGCTATAAATAATGAGATGAAATTAGGAAAGGAAAATGGCACTTAGGTTGAATATCAGGCGAACTTTCTTAAGGATGAGCGGAAGTGGAAGAGGACACATTGCATGATGTATTAGAAATTACACTGTTTCCTAAGGGAAGCCCTCCACAACCATTCTTACTGTAGTTGAAGATGTTTCATTTTTCGTATATCAGTTGGACACAGTCTCTCTATGTTCATTATAAATATATAATTCTTTGCAGTATAACGGATTTGTATTTTATTACATCTTCTCCTTTGGAACGCGCACAAAAAATACTATAATAGGGCTCTGTTTCTTTTCAGTGCCCTGATTCAGCAATGTATTACAGGATGGGAAAGTGTAGATGTCATCTCACATTCCTTCTTTGAATGGCAGTATTGCCTAAGAACTGAAGAAACACGGCCGATGGAGTTCACATTTATAGGCCTTCCTTTTAGAGTAAGTGGTTGTGTGTATTTGTGATAAACAATTAAAGAAGCTTTACTCCAAGTACTTCGATGTGTAATAATAGATGGTGAATGTGAAGGGATAGGAAAACAACAACACATTTATCATGTAATGAGAAAGCCTATGCGGTTCAAGCGGAGGAAATAATTGTGGCTTTTCTTTCAGCTATTATTCAAGTCAAATGCAACAATTGCAAATGTGCCTACCTTTATTTAGGTAGGACAGGGAAATCAAATAGAAGCCTAGGGAGCAAAGTGAGAAATATTAAATATTAATACACTAATGACCCCTGGGTTACTGAACTTTATGCAGTATATGGTGTATTTAGTCTCCATCAGTTTCAATTTTTTTTCATTACGTACATTGACTACTTATATATATATATCTAGAACCTAAAGTTTATATTTTAGGTTATATGGGAAACGTCATTATATGCTACTCCTGATCCAACATTTTGACTTGTTATGGAACAATAAGCCCATGAAATTTTGCGTACTAAGCACGTTTGGAAATGTTTTAGAAAATTCTTTCATAACGCAGTTCTTCTGATTTTCAGTACAATTATGTTGGATCTATTAATTCCAACAATTAATTACACATTTGTTATAATCTAAATCATAGATAATTAATCTCCTGCTTTGTGTGTTTCTACTACATGTCCATCTGAAGAGATCGGCGTAAGTCTACTCTATCGTCTGGGACTACATGTATATAGAAGAAAGTACAGAAGAAGCTAGTGGGAGTGAATTCTTATCAATACGAAGAACTGTGGTGTAGTCGCTGATAAGCAAGTGAGAGACCGGCAGCGTGCACCCACCTGCCAGCCCCAAAGTTGCCTGCGGTCTCCGGGTGTTGGGCCAGCATCGACTCCAGCAGAGGTAGGAACTCCCTGAAGTTACTGCAATTGCATTTTCTTACAGCAAACACTTTCATCGTTTGCTTTCTTAATTTAGTTATTAAATTACATTGGAAATTAGCACAGGAAAGTGCTTTGAAAGCATTGTCAGGTTCCATTTAGGGTTTTTTTGATCTGGTGTAGCAAAGACAGACTGGCGTTTGGGGATTGGGTGTAAAGTGATAACGGCTGCTCGACAATGAGTGACAGCAGTGGAAAAAACCAACCTCAGCATGTTGACAGTCAAGGGTGTGAAAATAAGCACTTTTCTGATTCCCAAGCATTGTTGCTGAACTGTATCTAGTTGTAAAAACATTAATATTTGAATGTGTTCCATTGAAAAAAAGAAAGATGTTTTGTATTTAAAAAATATGTGATATTATGAAATGGAATGTTACTTGTCAGAATCAAGTGTTTTCCAATATTGAGGCAGATCCTTTGCTGCCGGGAACTGGGTGAATCACTTCTGTAGGTACATCAAGACCCAGAGTTTGTCATGACCTTCTCTCTTATTCTTCCTTGGGATAACAGTATGGTTCATCCGTCGTTCCTGAATCTCTCTCAGAAAGGCTGAAGAAGCCTTAATTTTGCTTACGCTTGTACACTGATATCCTCCAAGCTGAAACCATGTGTAGGTCAGCCGCACTAACTCGACTGATGTTTCTATTATACTGAGTCCTTTCATGTTTTTTAAGAATCGAGAAGATGTCTCTAAAGCTATTATTCTCAATATATTCCCCAGCTTTTCCTCACAGCCATAAAAAGAAGAAAGTTTTTTAAAGAAGCAAAGATTTCAATAAGTTTCTGTAACTTCAGGAAGTGAGAGAGGACTCCTTGAAATCCTTCTGTGTTTTATTTCTCCTGGTGAAGCTGATGTAATTCCACAATTGCTTGCTGCTCATATTCCCTAGGATGTTTAAAAAAATTAAAAATAAAAAATAAAAAAAAAGTATCTCTTGTGAAACACATGAGATCTGCTTATATATTTTTGTCCAATGCAATTTTCATGGCATATGTTTAGGAAGAAGGTTTACACATTGATTCTCCTCTGAGTCAGACAGATGTGAATTCACAACGCAGATTTAGCCCAAACACAGGAACAGCATCTTTACGTGTAGCATGGCTTTCCATTTTGACGGAAGAGATCTCTGAAAGATTTCCATCAGAACCGGTGTCCCCATGCACAAAAGCAGCTGAAAGATCTTTCTTCATTCAGTGAATTCACCAGCTGAAAAACAGCAGAATCCAGAGTTGGGACAAGAAGCAAGCAAGCAAGCAAATCTAATGTTACACTAGCACAGCTTTACTGTTTACAGGGTTTGTTATTAATGGTTTTGGGAGAACATTTATTAAATAAATTAAAATACTTTAGTTACAGAGTTTATATTTTATGTTTCCTTTGAGTGTGTTTTCTAAATAAATACACAATGAAGACCTTAGTATGACAGCTATAGAAGAAAGACCTTTTTTGTCTGAAAATGCCCTTTAATTTGATAACAATAAAATAATAATAATAATAGATCTTTCTTACTACCATCAGTCACACTTAAATCACTGTGAGTACTTTATTAAAAGGAAAGACTGCAACAAAGTAAATTTAAGGCAGCAGAATTTAAGTCAGTTCTTGTGGGAATGGACTACTGTTCTTTCCTTCAGTCTGTGATTAAGTTTTAAATGAATGAAACTACACAGGCATGAGATCTTAGAGGCTCCTGATGTTACACTCTCTGAAATGTTCAGACTAAACAGTAAGACAGAAGGTTTCCAACGATCCAAATTTGAAAACTATGATAAATATTGCAGTTTGTTTTGCACTAGAAACTTCTGATATAATGAACAAATGCCGTGATGTATATTTTATTCCCTGCTATTATTGGGACTGGTGTGATACAAGTTATCTGAACCAGGGAGGATCTTTCAAGTGTGTGGTGTGGAGTGAATTCGAGGTACAGTAATGGCATCGTTGACAGCTATATGCAGCAACTATACAGCCTGTATCCTATACACCCACATCTCAGCTCCTTTGCTCACACAAGAGGACAGCCAATCAACAGATTCAGCTCCAAATCTTCATAATAACCTTTATTTTTCTGCTGCTTTATGACACGTGGCAGGCAAAGAAAAAAAAATATGAAACTATGGCCAATATTGCCTCACTGTTCAACATCTCGCTGTTATGTGGTTTAGCAGGAGCTATTTGTCATGATCAGGCGTACAATAATACCAGTAGCATTCATTAGGGTGGCTTTGTGTATTCATTTTTTGGGGCAGTTGAAGCTTTGCTTTAAGCTCAAAATCAGGTCTTGGTGACTCAAATTGACATCAAAGCACTATACGTTTAAAAAATATAGTCCGTCATCCTCAAAGCAGCACATACTATCTGGTGAGAGTCTATGGTGCACAGGCTGGAACAGCATATATAAAACATACCTTAAGTGACTTAGATAATTGTGCCAAATCTTGTTTGATTAATGTAGTTCATCTCACTATTACTTGGCTTGCAGCCTCGGACCACTCTCAACAAAAAAAAAGTCTCAATAGGAACTAATTTTAGTGTCTATGCAACATCTCCTGACAGTGGGTTCATAACAGCCTATTAAAGCTTAATTTACACTCCTGTCTTAGAATGCTTATGAATTCTGAAGACCCAAAGTTATCATAGCGGACTTTTTTTCCCAGAAAACAATTACTTTACATGACTAATTCAATCATATTGTTTTTAAAATGCTGGTGCAAATACGTAAAGCAAAATTGAGCAAAGCTTTTTGATTTATTGCAGTTGCCAACTGTCTGTGATATTTTTCATCCTTAATCATCACTGCATGAAATCAGGAATAGCATGTAACTGATCTGCTAAATGAGTCAAAGTGGTGCAGTGCTCCCGGACGCTAGATGAAAGCAGTGTTATATGACAGAACTGATCTATTTTAGCAGACTTTCTGTGTGGATTATAGACTATAAATCTGTTATATGTATGTTTTGTTCTGTTCAATATGCTTTGCATCTAGACTGTATCACTCAACGTGCCTTCTATCACAGATGGTATCCGTTTCATTCAGCCTAATGTGGTTTGTAGCCATTTGGCTATCTATTAAGATAGATTTTTTTAAAAAAATATTATAATTTGTCATTTTATGGGATTAATTAGATTCAGACAATTTGTCTATTGAATTATGTGGAGGCTTTGTGTAACTGTGATAAGAACTGAGTTGGCTCAATATTAAGAAAATTTAAATATCTACCCCTTAGGCGGTAGAAACAATACAAACTTCTGAGGGCTCCCTACATGGATTTCGTGCTTTAGACATCTGCTCTGATAGCAGAAAAGCCTGGATAAGTGATTAATACTGTGTCAAGGATTTGAAAAGTTTTTGCTTATAGTAGAACACTTCTGACAATGAACCCACTAATCTGTTTGCTATGTTGGAAATAGTAGAACAATCTGGAAAAAGGATAATTCTCATCACCCCCAACCTCAAAACCCAAAACTGTGCTACTTGAGAAGTTACTTACAAAAACTGGTTGGTTTTTACATCCTAGGAGGCTTGGAATGGCATAAAATATGTGACGTTGATGGACAATAGTTCCACCCTGCATAGGCTGTGAGTTAGCATTTCTGGTGTCTCGAGCAGGAGTAATGGTTTCTAGATTTCTTATCTTACAAAATACAAAATGTTTCAGATAAATCTCGCTGTGCATTAGTTATATTACTAACAGATCATTTAAGCTGTTGATAGCTGGGCAGTTCTGCATTGCGAACGGGAGGCACTGACCCGTCTATCACACGGGATCACAGTAGCATCTCTGGTAGTTACTCACATAACTCAGGAAAACGGGGTTGTCAAACCACAGTCTGTTGATAATGTTGCAACAGGTTGTGCATAATAGCATAATAAAAAGGAAAAATGGAATTAAGAAAGGTGTTTGAAATAAGAAATAGTGGTATCAAGCTGGAGAGATCTGTATCACTCTCTTAGGTAGTATCTGAGAACTTACACAGAAGGTACTATGTGTTGGAGCATCATCTCTGCGGGCTGCAGGTTGGTCTCTAAACCACCCCACTACTGTCTACTCTGTATTACAACAGGTGCCATGAGTACAACAGCTACCACGGAAATAGTGTAGGTGCTCAGCCAAACTTTCACTAAATGGTGAAAAAAGTGAGAAAAGTTGGTTTGTTGGGCTGAACAGACATTAACCATAGACATGTATAATAAGGCCGTGTGGATGGGAACAGCCAGGAGAGAAGGGTACCTGGATGTGGTCAACAGCGATACTGCAGGCAGGCTGGAGCTTTGTACCAGCAAATTCAAAGTAGTGAAGTCATTGATGACTGCATTGATATTTATAACTAAAAAAAAAAAAAAGAAATCTACTTGAGATAAGCCTTTATTATGTTTACCAGTAGCTGTTAAACAAATGCCGTCAGAGAATATACAAACTATGCAGGCTATTCACTGGGGCACAAAAGTGTTTTTTTGCCAGCATTCAATGAGTGACAAATCAAATCCAAGAATCTCCAGTTGAGAAAATGATATGCCATCTGCTCATCATTCATTTGTGAAGTCTTTTCATACTGGGATGGGAGAGATAGGATTCAAATGATTACGATGCTATGGACAGAGAAATGCTCGTGTGTATTTTTATCTTTTTAGGAAATCACACGGACAGCCTCGTACTTTGAATTTTGTATAAATATAGATTCAGATTCTGAAATATAATATTTCTGTTTAAGGCGATGAATCTTAAAAGGAAAAAAGGCCATTTTTCTTCCTTGCAAAGTCTCCCAAGTTAATCAGCTGGATCCTTCTAACTAATCTTGGAGTATTTGCCATTGACCAGCAGTGTGTTGGCATTGACAGCAAAGGACTGATTGCCTAAAGGAGAAGATGAGTCAAGGGAATTAAGTTAAATGTAGACTGCTAATGAAAGGGACAAGCACTTTCCTCCTCCCCACAGCTCTTCCTTGAAGAGCCTCTAGAAAGTAATTCCAAAGCAGCAAAACGAAGAACAGTGATTTTGTAGAAATCATTAATATGCACAAGGAAATGCTACAAAATGCTTATTGTAAGGCTGTTGATTCCAAGGCAGTAAATTACAGTTGTGGAGATGCATACATTTGCTTTTGCTCAAGCTTGGTAAGTACCATGAAGCATGAGAAATAATTCCATAGTTGTTACATTTCAAATTTCATTATAGTTCTGATTCTGCTCCTTTCTAAAACATATCCAAAACCATAACAGATACCAGCTTTCCGCATAAGTTTTAAAGGATTAAATCTTATTCTGATCAGATTTGAAATTAAATAGAGTAAAGAGTTTCTGAACTCCTGGTAAATCCCATCATAATTGAAAAAAGGAAATTTATTTTAAGCCTAGTTTGAAGGATTTCTTTAGGATGGTACTGCTGTAGTTTACTATCCACTTCTATTGCAATTAATAATGTAATTACAATCAAAATGGATCTGAAGTAGGAATACTGATAAGAAATGGTGACTCTGAAAAGCAGTGTATATCATGGCAAAACTTGTTGGCATATGACAATATCAAAGACTTTTGCCTCTCACTTTTGACATTGTTTGACCAGATCTGGGAGGTGCAAGACCAAGAGGTTAAAATAAATGCCCTTATTTTATAGAAAGTAAAGTAACCAAGTGACTTTACAGTCCATGTCAGGGCTGCCAACTTCAACAATGAACAAAATTTAGAAGCTGTTACATGAAGAGTCTACAGGAAATAAAATTTAAATGGTTTCCATGAACAAACATCTTCTAAACTAGGTATGTATATAGCTTGCTGAATTGTTTTTATGATACTTTTTCCCTGATTTTCTTATGTTCTACAGAAAGTCTTTTTTTAAGCAAGGTTTCTGTTCAGTGATTACTATGAGTCCTTGACTCCAAAGCACAAAAATTGCAAGGTCCAAGCGTGTCTGTGGAAATTATGATTGATAGACAAGGGAATAAACTCGAGCCTCCACCCTCAGTTAGGGATAACAGCTAAAGTCTTGAAACGTGAATTGTTTGCTTTCGGAGACAGGGTGGGTACCCTATGTCAAGAGGAACAGCTAGCTTGTTTTCCCTGATTTTTATGAATGTTTGCCATGGCTATGTGTTTGAATTGAGCTGGTGGATTTCAGTGAGTTATTGAAGTCTTGCTCAAGTACTGAATTCAACAGAAAAGATAACTTGTGTTAGTAAGGAATCACAAAATAAAATATATATACATGCACGACCAGAAAAGTCAACAGCAATGGAAAGCTGCTCCTTTAGATAAAGGTGAGGCCAGGTAAGAGAAAACTAAAGAAAACAAAGTCTTGCACAAAACAACACCTTTATCAGTAAAAAGGGGAGCTGTGTTGGCTGTCAGAAGAGTAAGAGAACAAGACTGGGAGAGAAAATGGCACAGCCTTTTCCTGTTCCTCTTAGTCATGGTTCAGCTGGGTATCTTTCTGAATTTATATTGGCATTAGCTTGGGAAAATGATGAGTTACTGTAAATTAGAGGTGATATTTAATTGTCAGTAAATTTGCTGCAAAATATGAAACGAAATCTAATTCTCAAGCTCTCTTTGTAATCCACATCGTTTGGTTTTTTTTTTCCTTCTAAATAAGCACATAATTTGTTCTACAAAGATTTTTGAATTGTAAACTTTTCGCTGGATGATTTATTTAGCAAATAGTTTTTGGCAGTGTTTGACTGGCTGTCCAACTAGTTGAGTAATAAATAAAAGCAAATTCTGTCTTACTATTAATCGGAATTAATGGTATGGGATTTGCTTGTTGCGACTGCCCCATGAGTAAAATATTTGCAGTAACTAAGGTTGTTACATATGAAAGTAAATATGAATACAAATTTGTTACCTATACATTCCCATGCACTGCTCCGAAGGCAGCTGTTATATTTGTTAGATACAAGATCTGTATGCAAGAGTAAGTAAGAAAAAAATCAACGACACAGTTATCCTTAAAATAATTCCAGACAGGAGCTGTTGCACAGAAGGACATTGCGTTGCGAGAGGAAAACCACTGTGGACAGATACAGTGAATTAAGACCCTTTTACACCCCTTGAAATGCCATTTAACTATGTCAAAATATTCATTCAGCACACATGCCAAAAAAACATCTAAAGGGATTAGGTGCCGTGTAATATTTTGTGCTCCTGAGTAAGGCAGGAATTCACCAAGATATTATTTTCACCTGCCTAATGCCACAGAAGGGTTCTCACTCAGAGCAATGCGCAGAATCTGGCTTAGATACAATGTGTGATATAAAGATATTTCAATTGTACCAACTCTCTGACAAGTTTATGTCTAAACTACAGTTCTATAGTTCTACTGTACGTGTTAATGTATATACATCTGCACACATATATAGGAAAGATGATGAGACACAAGTCAAAACTGGAAAGAGTAAGGTAGAAAAAATGCCATTGGCCAGTTACTGGAAATGATTATAAACTTGCTGTATGAATTGCAGGAATTGTGTAACAGAAAACTCATGCTATAAAACAATATTCAATTCAGAACACTTTTGTGTGTGTGTGTGTGTTAACATAACCAGGTACTGCACATACAGAGTGTCTGGGCTGTGCAAAGTGCTGACTGGCAAATTAGGAATAATGCAAAATACATTCTCAGCTTCACAGGTTCCTTGTCTGTTTTGCCAGCAATCTGACAGTAAATCTAATGCTGGAAATGTGGTGATACCTGCAGAAAAGAAGTGCTTGTAAGACAAATTCTGATAAATTCTGTTTGACAACTCAATATGAGATAGGAAAGGGAACAGTCTCTCTCACTCGAGCAGCAATAACCAAGCGTGGCCCTTGCTGTGCAATCGCGGCACTATTAACCAGAGTACAAGCCGAAATAAGTCCTCTGAAAAAAGTGTTCTATATGAATTCTTCATTACAGAGCTGTATCTAGACCAGTCACATTATAGATTTCCATTACAGCTTAATGTACATGGCTAGAAGGGAAGTCAGAGTAAAATAGAACTTGCAGGTCACAGGCTGAAGTCACTTGAGAGGACTGCGGTGTGATGGATACTGCGGAGGAGGAAGAGGCTGGGGAAGACGAGGAGGAATGACTACTTCTGGGCAAATAGAGACAAGCCAAGAACCAAAAAGTGAGTTTTTAAGTGATCACCAGCCCTGTTCCCAGCCAGGAACTGCCCCCAGCCAGCCCTGCACTTGTCACAATGAGAGTAGACACGATGCCTGAGGAAATCATAGAATCACTAAGGTTGGAAAAGACCTCTAAGATCATCCAGTCCAACCGTCAACCCAACCCCCTCATGCCCACTAAACCATGTCCCCAAGCGCCTCATCTACACGTCTTTTAAATCCCTCCAGGGATGGGGACTCCACCACTGCCCTGGGCAGCCTGTGCCAAGGCCTGACCAATCTTTCAGTAAAGAAATTTTTCCTAATGTCCAATCTAAACCTCCCCTGGCGCAACTTGAAGCCAAGGATAAGTCGTCTTCTGGAGAGGGAACAGCACAAGACCTCACCAACGGATGGATGAAACGAGCCAGCAGATTCCTTCCTTTATCTGTACAATACCTGCACAAAACATCAAAAGGAACAGAAGAAGGACTTCTGTAAGCAGTATTATTTTTTTAATTAATGTAAACCCTTAGAAAACTTTATAAAATGTGTGTATCTATAAGGCTAGGAAAGCTATAATAATCAGGAAAATATATTTTCTATTACTATAAAATTAAGGCAGGTATCTAACATTCATCTCCACACATTAAATGTATCTCTGTGTCACTGTAATGCTGATCAGAACGACAAGGGAATTTCATAGACTTTATTAAAAAATTATGTTCCAACACAGATCAGGATTTTGGCATTTGGGGGAGATGTCATGTGGAAACTTCTCCCTGTGAATCTCCTGTGCCATATTCCCACTCTTAAATGAACCTCTCTCATGGAGAAAGGAGATGCTGCCTCCCAAAATATTTAACGGTAAAGAGAAATTTGTAGCTATGTAAAGAGAAAGAAGCAGAGAGCTGGACCGTGGAGTTCAAACCGTGATTATAGAGCCCTAGCAGGCATGAACAGCGGGATGGGAATATGCTGACAACCTTGAAAGAAAAGACTTTGCTTTTATGAGGTCAGATGAAGCCATTCTGCTCTTTATGGGTTTGAATGATCTAAGGGAGGTTTTTGGAAGAGCAAAGATTGCCTCATGGTGTTCATTATCCCTTCATCTGCACAAAATGTTCCTATTCATACCAGTGACAATTTGCTTGGCAGGTTTCTCGCCCGTGCTCTTCCGCGGGCTGTCGGCGCACAGCCCCGGTGAGCCCGGCGGCCCGAGCCCCTTGGCTGGCTCCTTCTGCTCCAATTTAACCAGTGTACGCCAAGATCTGTGACCTGCAGAAGATCAAATAAGTTATTTTTGTATTTATGCTATTATTATGGGCGTTATCAGAGACCCGGGAGGTCCTCGCAAGTCTCCCAGTTTGATTTTATGGTAATCTTTTCTAAACGATAATTTATGTGAGAAGTTCTTTATCCATGCCAGTAATAAAACATTGGCACCACATGCTCCTCTACTAAATTTGCCCAGAGAACTCAGGCTCAGAGTGGTTTTCTGGGGAAACCATGGAGACAATTTATAGTTTCCAAATTTGTGTGAGAAGCGTTTTGCCCTCAAGTGCAATGCATTCATTATTAAAGATGAACTGCAAAGGTTCTGTTCTGTTTCTGCATAGAAACGTTCCTTTTAGTATCACAAATAGAACAGGGTGGGAGGGGGGACTACACTGTAATTCCCAAATATTATTATTATTATTATACTTCAGAATAATTTGGGGTACAAATCAGGCCCTGAATAGTCAAAACTGCAAACTTGCCATCTCTTCTGTCAGAGGAAATATCGTTATAGCTTTTTTAATAGTCTGCAGAAGTTCTGATGTTCTAAATCTCCTTTTGCACCTCTGTGTAACTTTAAAAAAATAGAAAGTCCTTGTATTATATAACATCGCATACTTAATTTTAGTACAAAAATGAACTTTTGGTTCAGCCATTTCTTTTATTATCTTCAGAATATGGAAAACACGTTCCATTTTGTATTTGACAGAGGTTATTTTAGGGATGCCAATAACTCAAAAAATGGGCAGTTTTTACACTGTTTAAGTTATACTACATTTAGACAATTTTCTTCTTGCAGGTGAATGACTATGATGGATTTGAAACTAAAAATAATTGCACAATAACTATAATAATACAAAAAATATAACAGGACCCTGACATGGATCTTTCTGGGCATTGACAGTACCTCATATCTATAATTGTGGAGGAAGATGTTTCAAAGGACTAAGGCAAGCCCCGCTGGTTTTAAACTCCATGGCCATAGAAAGCCCTCGCTGTAGTAAAAGGGCAGTCAGTTTTCGGCCCAGCTGAAAACTTTTCTGCTTCACCTGAATTATTGCTTCATACTTTGAGATGTTGTTTAGCCTAGATTGTACCCTGATTATTTTTTTTTCTGTGCACACATTTAAAAATTATCTGTTTTGAATAGAGGTAAATAACCCATATGGATTAAAAACCTCATAAACAAAAATCAAAAGGCTTTTTTTTGTCTTGTAATCAATATCACCTGCCTGTTAATATGAGGTACAGCTTCTTGTTCAGGAATTCTCTGACCCAGAAATTGCTGGAGGCTGGGAGTTTATTCTATACAAGTTTAACGATAAGGTTATTCTTTGCATTTTTTCATTGGCATCTGCTATTAGCCACGTGGCTAGATGGCTCATTCAGTCTGAGCCAATGCAAACTTTTTCTTGAAATAATATTCCTTTTTATCATCTATTTTTCTTAATGTGCAGGCATTAAATTTGATTCTGGATAATTTTAGCACATTTGTATGTATGAAAATATATACATGCGTATAAAATTTTACCATAAGATATGTGAAGTATGAAATTGAATTGTACAGACAAACATGGCCCATTTTTTTTGTAGGGAAAATATTGCTTTACACTGTGAAGAGCATTTTTTTGGCCAAATTTTATAAATTCTTCTCCCGTTTCCAAGAGAAGAATAAGGTAAGTGAGCGAAATATTATGGGACCTTCCTGTAATGAGATTGTTTTCCTCTTCCAATCAGCCTTATCAGCGTTAAATCCTACAGTGCACCTCTCCAATTGCCAGATTGATTGAATAATGCAAAATTTGATACAAACACTGTACAGTGCTTAATTTAGCTCTTACATTTCTAATTCCTGAAGATTAGAGACATCCTGTTTATTGCTTAGTTTGGAATGTCTCCGATTTAACACTGTAAGTAACAACTAGATGAAATATCTGAAATGTTGACAAAGAGGAATCAAAATTCCTCCATATAGTAGGTGTTCCATGAAAATGTGCTGGTGTACCTTGCAATATATCGCTTGCACCCAGATGGCAGTAACATGCTCTTTATAATAGAGGACAGTGCTTTGATTAGTAGGATCAACATTCCCACTTATGTTTATTATGATTATGCAAACCACTTAAAAAAAACCAAACACCACCCACAAACTAATAATTGTAAGGCAGCTTAATGATCTTGTAAAGGCTCGGTTAAATACAGCTGTACATTTTCCTACCACAAAAATCTATACAGAAATGGAATAATTTTGTAAGTCCAATTTATTTTTTTAAAGAGGAGGAAGTATCTTAATGTTTAGGGTCGTAATATATCCTTGTGGAATTGAGGTTCAATTATCTGCTTTTCAGGAGGATGTCTTGCATCTTCTCAAGTAATTTAGCTCATATCCACACTTAGCTCATGACTACTTAGTTATGGAGACCTTGATCTTAATGGGCAGTGTAGTTGCCCAGGCAAGGACAAAGGTATCGTTGAGCCCTATGCTGAGTATCAACTAAATTCTGGTTGTGTCAGTGGGATCCTGGCATTTGGGAGGTGTTCAAATAGCTTCTAATGGAAATCTGAAGTTCTGTGTTAACTATATAGTATAAACTATAGGAAAACTTCTTGTCGGTTCTAAGTAACGTGTTGTTTGCTTTACAAAACCATTTCCAGGGGGCTGGGTGTTGGCTATAGGTTCAACTATTAACATTATGTGCACATAAATTCTCTGAAGATAAAAAGATCGTGAGTTGTCTGCTTTGGGAGCCAATTTGACTCTGAGCCCAATATCCTGTTGACCAACCCTTTAAAATTCAGCTGTGTTTCTGTATTTTAATACATTTTCAGGGCATAGAGAAATGATTGTTGTTCCCTACTGCGGACTGTGATTTACGATGGTCATTTTAGGTAACCATAAATGTATGCTAAAGCTCCTTAAAAAAAACCCCAAACATATATTGTGCCAGTTCAGTTAGATACGTCTAAAACTGAAGCATAGGATCTTCTCTTTCATATGTTCAGCACCAAACCCACCAAAATTACTTTTAAAAAATCTGAATATTACTGCTTGAATATGCGCTTTCCCAACAGGAACATAATGAAGACTTAAGAAGAATTTGGACAAGGCAGTAAGAAGCTTAAAACGGATGTGTAAGATGGGTAAAAATGATCAAAGCAAACTTTTTTTCTTAACTATCATAGATAGTCTGTAATAAAAACACAGCACAGTCTTCCTAGCAAGAGTTAATGCAACATGGGTGTTAGGTGCATGGGCTGAGAAACCATATCAGAATCGTTACCTCCTGCTACCATGCTGTGATTCGTGGCAGAGCTAATCAGTGCTAAGTATTATGGACAAGGGGAGTAAAGGCTTTTTCTCCTCTCTTGCTGATAGGGTCCTTTAGGGCATGGAAAGACCATCTGCAACTGAATATTGATGGGAAGATGAACTCTTTCCTACGTACTCTTGTTGTATTATGGTATAATAACTGCATCTATTTTACATTCATATTTTATTTATGTTTCTACCCTTCTTATCTACTAAACTTCTCATCTCATTGTACAATTTTTTTTAGGATTTAAAAATATGAGTGTCAAGGAGACAGACAAAGGACATAAGATGTCTGAGGCTTAGTTTGCCCTGTTGCATCTGAACTTTTGCAAGAAGAACTGCTCCTTATAGGGTAGTGCCAGGGTCTGCACTGTTGCAGATGGCATGAGATAGCTAGAAGGAGTGAGGAAGGGCAGCTCCTATTGCTTCACCTGGTTGGAGAAGTCACTTCATAATGAAGCATCTCACCTGCTAAAGGTTTAAAAAGTTTCAAAGTCACTGTTAAAAATTCAGAAGAGTAAGTAACAAAGGCATATTTGGAGAGCAGCACTGAGATGATCAATCATTGATGACAAATCCAAGTTTTCATGTTAGGATGTGCAAAAGCGCAATGTAGACATCTGTTCTGTGTGCAAAATGAATAGCAAACACTTATTTTCTCAGCTCTTTTCAAATGCGTAATCTGCTAGAAATTGAGCTGAATTACATGGAGTATAGTCATTTTAGTATACATAATCTGGAAAAGAATAGATCTCTAAAGAGATGAATTCATAAATTATGTATTTTTGACATTTAGATACATCACAGGGACCCTATAAATCAGGCTCTCTTTGAAGTTATAGCGCATGCAAAACACTTTCAGACCTTGCTGATATTATTAAACCAACATGTCTTGCATTGCACCACTGCAAACCGGCTCCAAAACTTCATCCTGTCGCACTGCCCTTAACACCATTTAACTTTCAGCAGACTTTCAGACTTGCCCCTATCTACCCAACCTGCTGCTATGTCGCTATAGCATTTTACCGCTGAATTCTTTTTATAGGCCAGCATTCCTAGTTAGATCTCCTATTTTTAGATGTTTAAGTTCGGTGTGTATTTGGTAGTCAGAATAGTTCTCTCTATATAAACTATATATGGTTTATTCACTATATAAATTCTTATATTCTCTTTCTATAAATTTATATATAGTTTATAGAGATATTCTCTCTAGATATAAGCTATTTTTATAAGTGTTATATCTATATGTTTATATATCGATGTAGAAATACGTAACATTTTTGTGGATGTTATTTTATATAAACGTATGAAGGTAAGATCAATGCTATGGCTCTTGGGAAGGATGGTCTCGGCTCCCAGCCAGGAGCCTCGGAAGCCACCTGCGACCCACAGTCGGGCGCATCTGGCCACACGCTCAGCCGGCACAACGCAGGATCCGGCCGGTCTTTGAGTCTTCGTGTCCATACAAAAGGCAAGTCTGGTCCTGGAGATGATTTCAACGGGATCAGGAGTTTATACAGTTTTCATTAAAGGTCTGAGTGCAGTGGGGATTTGATTTCCTTCTCCGCAACCATCTGTAAGACGTGTGAGAACAGCTGCTCCTGCAGCGGGTGCCAACTCCTAGATTTCCTGGGAGAGAAGCTAACAAGGTTTTAGAAGGTCTGTCTTTTAGATCAACCAAGGCTGTCATTGGATATTGCTGGGTTTGCTTTATTAAACAGGTACTATATTTATTAAAAATTAGGAGATAAACACCTGCAACAAAATATCTTCCTCAAAAAAATGTCTATTTAGAGACTGGAAAGTGCCACAGAGAAGAACCTATACTGAAAGACTGTGTCATGAAAACAAAGCTTCTGATCGTATTTTTAATAGTTTATTCATCATTTCATCATGGAAGCAAGAGCAGAAGCAAACTGAATATATAGAAAAATAGATAAATACGAATTAGCATGAATATTCAAAACCAGTCTTAAATGCATGGAAACTCAGCTCTGTTAAGGTAAAGCATGAGCATGTATCATGTTACATGATAGAATCCAATATAGTCATTCAAATACTGGAATTATTTATTCAGGCAAGTTCCAATAGCCCTGTGTACGTGAACAATTTAACAAATTCTAGAGTTGAATTTCCAGTGCTGACCCACTGCTTAAGAGCGGAGCAGCCTCCTAACGTGAATAGGACAGCCACGGCGTGGCCCGTCACCTAAGTGCTTTGCTTCATAATGCTTCTATTTATTCATGTATTCATTATTCTCTTTATGTCCCCTTTTCTTTGGTAGAGGAAAACTTTTTTTATGTCTCTCTCTAATTCAGGTATTATTCCAGTTGTCTTCCAGGTTCAAGTGATCACCATGATCAGTGTTTCAAACTACAACCAGGTAATGGAGGTGTTATCAATTTCCGCTAAATGCAGTGCTCCAAACTATAGAGTTCAAAGATGAAACTGCAAAATAGCATATTTTAGCTCCAAAACTTGTCCTGACCCAAGTGAAATGAGATGGTATTTTGTACAGAGAATTTCTGGGCTGATCGTTTCACAGGTAACAGAATGCCACTTGCTTTCACCACAGTCGGTCCCAGTTATAGAAATCTCATTAATTCTAAAGGTAGTTCCAGTTTTCATTTCTACATATTTAAGTAGTAAGAACAACAAATATATTAATTTGCTATCATAGTGATTCACTGAATTGCCGTATAATTTTATTAGGTCAAATCAAAGATACTGTACTGAAAAGAACACATGTATTCAAATTTGACATTTAAGTTTTGTTGTTCTTATGAGAAATATGTAGATGGTAAACATTGATGAACATTCTGTCTATTTTAATTGTCATTCTCAGCTGGCTGGGACAAATATTTCAATGAGTACCATAGCTGAAATGCAGATACCAGAAAAAAATTAATAATCCCTCTGGGGGGTTTTGTCCCAATTACTTAGGGTTTGGAACTCATGAGACTTTCCCATTGAGCTATTTTAGTTTCCATAACCAAAATCATGCAAAGCTGAAGGTCTGTATCAAGTGAGTTATTCTTGTATTATATGATATGTGTTGCAAGACATTTTCTGTATATTTTTATCATCCTTTTTAGACTCTAGGGCTAATTTTCTCTCATTGTTCACTTATAAAATTATCTTAGAAATAGTTCTAACAACAGTGTATTTGATGCTGGAAGTTGCCTAGAGGCTTGGAAATGATTCAGTGGAGACAGCTTCCCAAAAGAAAAGAAGCCTTTTTTCAAATGGAATCTAAAGGTCAGACCATTTCAGAAATATTTTAGCTATTAGTAGAGATGCTTAAAAGCCTGAAGGAAAAATCTGAACCTGTCATACCCTGTTTATAGTTGTCCTACAGTTCATTTAATTTTAAGATGGTCTCACTTTCATTAATGTTAAGACTTGAAGATAGAAATGTTGCAACCAAATAAGTTAATTACCTATAACCTTAAATTTGAGAAGGATTCCATGAGTTTTTGCACTTTAACTAGGGACCATGTGAACATTGCTTTATCTGTGAGAACATTTGAAAAAGTAAATATGAGATTAAAATACAGCTTTTGGGAAAAACAGTTTATATGCCTATGTGAGAAAGTACCTATGCAGCGAATTGTGGTATATAAGGTCATTGGTTTTCATAATTTGTAAGAAATTCAGCAGAGCTGTAATTATGCATGTGTGATGAGCTTGAACATATACTTTTCCACATCTGGTGTTCTGTAACTCCATTTTCTCTAGAGACATTTGAAATTATACTGTTCTTGAGGTTGAATTAGAAGCCTCCGGGGAATACAGCTACATTGTCTGAGAGTAAATGAGATGATGGCGAGGGTTTCTTCTCCAAGAGCAATAGTCCAAGGCAGTGTCAGACAGGCTCTTGAGTTCACTGGGCTGTGGTTAAGAAGAATTAATTTCTTAAGAAATAATACCTAAAAAGCAATGCAAATAAACAACTTATTGAAAAAATATTTTACCTGTAATGAGAATTATATCTGCTTCAGTGAACCTGAACAGGTTCTTTTGTTATTAATGCCTACTAACTAATTTAGTTGCTAATACCTGCTAATTTCTTTTTTATTGGCTCAGAGGAAAACCCGAAACCCATCACAAAAACACCACCCTTAGCCAAACAAAGTCTCTTATAACACATTTAAAACTGGTTACATAAAACTTCAAGCTTGATGGATATTAAAAAGAAATAGGAAAACTGTATGACAGTCACGAATGTTTTCAGCTGCTCAGCGGTTAGCTACATTCAGCCAAAGCTTCTGAAGCTCTGAAATAAATTTTGGAGATTATGGCCAGAGGATGATGGAAATCTTTGATAGTCAAGAATGATTGTAAAAACTCTGAGTAAAAAGGAAAGCCACATGTATGGAGCTACCTGCAAAGCCTGTCTCTTCAGCGTAAACCAAGAAGTGTCGTCTTGGCAGAGAAGGCCACGGCATCTCCACTACAGGAATTGCAACTAGAAAGTGAGCAGCCAGCTTGTGTACACGCCGTCAACATGCGAGTCCGTGTTGTCACTAAGCCATCTCGTTGGGCAGGACTGTGACTCTGAGCAAATGGAGGACTTTGATTGCGACGGCCCTGCTGACACAGGGATGCTTGCTTCCTCGTGGCTTGGATTAGGATGATTAATTAAAAAAACCCATCTAATCAGTTCATGAAGGTGGAAGAGAAATCTTTATTCACATCAACATCTTCTGCAATTGAAGAACTGATTTCACTGCCTTTTCAAAGCCATTACAGAGCCAAGACTTCTAAATCACCACTACTGTTCTGATCTCTTCGGTTTCTCAAAGTGTAGCATGCAAGTAGTGTGATTTGGTCTTAGAAAGGGACAAACAGACCCTGGAGCTCTCATAATTTTACTGTTTTTTTAAAATTGTTCTTCTATTCCCAGAAAACCGTGCAGCCTATATGTTGACACAACCTGGACAGGTGGTTCTGCCCAAGATTCTGCTGGATTTCTTGTGAATGCTACAATATAGATTTCAGTTTCATATTTTCTGTATTCACTTCATTGATTTGCTTTATCATGTTGCAAGGAAATGCGATTACCTGCCAAAAGCATGCATCTGGGAATGTTTTCGGGTGATCCAATGCTCTCTCCTTTCTATTTTTTTCTGCTAATGCCAGGTACTAAACCCAAAGCTGGCTCTTTTCAGAAGCAGTGCCTCTATTCCCTAGCCACATGCACTCAGCCACAGTTTTAAGATCACGAAGGAAGGGATGGTATTATCACATCCCAGTTTTACTTGTTTCTTACAATCTCTGTGTAAATTCCTTTGGCATTTCCACAGCTGGGCGAGCTCTGCTCTTCTCAAACTGAGGTGAAGAACGACCTTGGCCAGGCTTGAGCTGCTTCTTGCAGCAAAACACCAAATGTGTGCTTGCAAACATGGCTTGGCAGAAAGAATAATTTCCAAAATATAGTGTGACTTTTATACAAGAAGGCTTGAGACCAGCATGATCACTGAGCTACCGAGATTATCAGGGTTTTGGATATAAACCTCTGTATTACTGGCAGGAACGAGGTAGTGTGTTTTTGCTGAAATGACTTTTCACAACTTTTTCCCACTGTAGATGATTCCTCTGTAATATATTCTGTGCTACTTATTGGCAAGAAGCAAAAAATGTTAAGTGGGAAGCCTAAAGAAAAAAGATGTCGGGAAGACATCAGGCCTTTCCTTAACTTTTCCACATGATGCTGTCGTACCTATCCACAGAGACCATAGTTAGTCTTCTAAAAAGTAAGCTTATCAAAAGTCAAACCAGGCAGCTCTGTTTATAGCCTGCAATTATTTCAGGACCAATAAATTTGAATGGAATTATCTGTTAATATCTGTCTATATGAGTAGTGTAACAGGGTATCAACACTGAGTGTTATTATCCAAAGGTAATTATTGACACAAGCCTGTAGCTAGATCTTAATGTATTTATTAAAATTTCTTTTTACAGTCACTATTGGTCTCCAATTATCATAATTTTGTTCATTATTCAGCTGGTGGACTATAACCTTAGAAAAGATACTTGTAATGACACACTTATCACATTGTTTTTTAAATATGTAATATGCATTTAAAACATATCTTATTAATCCTAGCACTCATCACTGTAGATTTTTCTATGAACGATAAGTAATTTCCCTCACCTGATAGTACAGGAATAAAAGATGAAAAGGGGACTGAACATTTTCTAGACAATTCTGTGTCACTCAGCAAACTATCACATTTCCCTCATTTCAATCAGAAATGAAAGTGTACAGTGCTTGCTAACAGCTAAGTAGTGAAGTTTATAATAATTTCTTTGGAAGTTTGGCTTGTAAAAAAAGGACTTAGTGTCAGATAAATGAGACAAATAAAGCCTTTTTGCTGAATACCAGAGCTGAGGAAGCAAAATCACACAATAAACTTCCCAGAGTCAATAAACAATAAGTGACCTGTCAAACGTAAGTAAAAGGGGAAAAAAATTAGGCAATGTTGGCATCTACAAACATCTACTGGAGAAACAAGGCATAACAGCAAGAACATTAATGCCAACACCTCTCATAGAAATTACCAGCCGCTTCAATTCAGTTTCTCGCAAGTAAATGTCAACTGAGTCAAAGACAGCAAACACCTTTGTAGCTTGAATATTAAAATGACTTTGAAGGGAAGTGCCTCAAACATAGAAAGAAAGGTGCTAGACTTTGAAATGAATATCAGTGAGGAAAGAATTAATGAGTAAGAGCTGATGAGAGGCAAACTATAACCCCTATAAGGAGTTCTTTATGCTTATGTGCAGACCCCTGGGTTATATTACTCTCACTTTAGACAAATTGCTCGGTGTCGGCTGGATCCACCTCTGCTATAAGTTGGTGGGACACAGATGAGAATGTCCCACAAGTAGGAAATCTGCAGTAGGATCATCAAGCACAGTGGAGTTAGTTTGTGTTTACACCCCTGTAACCAAGCTGGGGATTTGGTTTCCAGCCTTACATAAAGCAAGATTTAATTTTCATTAAGTTCCATGTTGACATAAACAAATCCTCACTAGGAGTCCTTTCTAATTCATATTTTGTTAAGGCAGGCTAGGACCCATAAAAAGCATCTTTCCTAATTCATCTGGTCACTGTAAAGCTTTTGTTATGCTTTAAAAAAATTATTTCAGTATCTTCATCTGTATTGTCAATCTTCTTTCTCCAAAAGTTTTTTTTTCCCTGGAAAATGTAGCTGATGAATATTCACAAACCCTGGTAAGAGCTGTGCCAAAGACATGGTTCAAAACAATAAAGCTATATCCAGAAAGCTACATAGTGCGTGAACTGCTTGTTCGTCATTTATATGCCTCTCCTCCATCTCAGACCTACCCAAACCTTTTTGTTTAGCTGCCATTTTTTATTCTTTTCCAGGTTCTGTTCATTTTGCAGGATAAGACCAAAAGGGAAAGGGTAGGACAGCATCTTCTATGCTCACTGTGATGTCTGCTTTCTGGTAGGATTGGCTGGGTGTGAATACATGGGAAAGAGAAAATGGATAGTTTTCCACTGCCAGAAAAAGCTGGGGTTGATCTTTCTCCACTTAAAGATTGATGTATGTAGGACTTGAGGGGTAGAAATACCATTAAAATTATACTAAACAAATAATAAGTACATGTTTTAATCCTGCATCTACAGCAAGGTGAGTTAGAGGACCAATTTTATGTTAATTCTTAGAGTACTGTGTCTTTAATTATTGTGGACCAGCATCATCCACACTATAATCAATCAAAATGATTGGAAATATGACACAAATTAATATGCTACTGTGGCTGCTACTTTTCACTTGTCTGTATGTATGATTTTATATAACAGAATTCTCATAATACCTTAAAGGAAAAAAATAGCAGGCAAGAAATTGTTGTGTCTTCCTCTTTCATCTAAATTTAACTAGAAAAATAGTTGCAATGAAATTAGAGATGTGCTGAACTATCCATAGGAGATTCCAGTCCATTATTAGCCTATTCACCCTGCTACTTATCTTCACATGCACACACCACCAGCAGGACGGATTTAGGTTACATTTTAGTAATCCGTATCTTGTAGGTAGTGGGTTTTAGTGAAACTGGAGCACTTGTTACTATAATTTAACTACAAAAAAACAGCATTTACTAAAGTAAGAGGTCTGACTAATGCACAAAAGCAAGGAGTTTTGCGGCAGTATCAGTAAGGTTGGAGTGTCAGTCTGGATTTTCAGCCTTAAATCTGAATTTCTTTGGTTTTGTGGATTTGTCAAATATCTAAGAGTGCTTAAATGTAAACTTTCTCCTTGATGATATTCAAACCTCCATAATACACACTTTTAAAGAAGGGGAAAACCCAGGAAGAATAAGTAAAATTGGTAACATTGGCGTGGTAAAGAATAGTTCCTTGTCTTGTGGTTGTATGGCCGTAGTGAGAGTCGGACACCTGAGTTCCTTCCTAGTCATTGAGCGAGGACAAGCTGGGACATCTCAGGAGCCTTGGTTTCCTAAATGATCAACCGAAGATTATATCTACAAGTCTCAAAAGATATTCTAACTAATTAGTCAATATGTAAGACGTATAAAGTGGTTTAACACACTTGGATGGAAAGTGTTACAGACCATTTCAGATGGGATTTTAATTGCCAGTGACCGGACAGGACCCCGACGCAGAGTATCTGTCAACAGAGTTTGCCCCTTCTGAATATCTTCAATTAAAATTGGTCAAGGACACAAACTCTGGGATTCTCATTCTTGTCAGTTTGTAATGGAAAAAGTGGACTGCACTGCTGCGAAACAAATATTAGATTGGAGGGAACACATCTTGGTTTGCAAATATTGCAAATGTATTGCCAAATATATTTGTGCGTGTTTTCTGATTTTCTTGTGCCTCTTGAAGCAGCTGTTGGGTTTTGGATTTCGTTCATGCATAACCAAAAAATAAGTAAAAATGTTTCCAACTTGGGAGTTCTTTGAGTTTTTAATCTTCACCATAATTTAAGAAAAGGAAAATATACAGGCTTATTTGTCTGGTGGTAAAATTTCCATTTAACTGAAATGAAGCTTTATGAATAATATGACCTAAAAATCTGGCCCAGTATGTCTGAATCTAATTAATCAAAACTAGTGACTGTGATGCAACATTTAATTGGAAAATTCATTATCAGAGATTAAAAAACTATATCTATTTCTCTACTTAATCTGTGGTTTCTATTTTCCATGTAATCCAAATTATTCTCACTACAATTTCCTTTATTAATGGTGCTACATGGAAAGAGGAAGCATCACTATGTGGAACACAAATATGTTACAAAATGTTGTAAAGTCACATTGTGTGGTGTGTGAAAATATTCAGGCCTGTTTTTAATTCTGTAAAATTTAACAAATACTGGACAACAGCAGACTTTTACATATGGCTTTAAATGAGTGCAGAGTCCTCATTTGTACGTGTCCTCTTGACAGCATGCTGTGAGCTGCTCAGACACTGATTAACAGAGGTTACTGTAAGGGTCTCCCAATTAATAAAAATAAAAATCAAAATTCAGTGGTCCAGCTGTCAAACATGGAGCTGCATTTCTGATGGCATATTCATTAGTTAAAGCACTCTCAGTTACTACTTTCTATCTTATATCACGCTTGCATGCTGAGCTAGATTATGAAGACAAAGTTCACTGGTTGGTGGAATAAGTTACTCTAATTTGAATGTGAAATGGATGACATGCCATTATTCAGCTTAATCTAAATTCAGAAGAATATGCAATTAAATGTGCTATGTTACCGATAAAATGTAAATCCTGAACTGCCTCTAAATAAATAGCTCTGCAAGATAATATTTGGACCATATATGAGAATATAAGAAATAATCACCGAGGGCGGATAGACAGTAATTGTTACAGAGGATAGTAAAAAGCATGAGAAAGTTTTTTATTACATTTTAACCAGGATAAACAAGTCCTTGGAATGGGTAGATCTAATAAGAAATGAGGTAGGCGTTGAAATATATCACCATAATTAAACTGACAAGCAAAACCTTTTTTTCCTTTATTTATCATTGTTCATCAAAAAAGCTATAGAGAAGAAGTCCCGAGACACTGCCAAGGTACTGATGTGCTGTGAGATGTGTGACCCCTGCATGTCCTTCAGAGCCACTACAATTTCCATACGGGTGGGCTAGTGTCAGAAATAAAGAGAACAACTAGAGCAATGCCTGACTGTTGGTGGGCATGATGACAAATTACGTTATAAATACTTCTTTGGGAAGTTTTTTGGAGATTTATCTCCTATGTACAGACCTATTCCTTCAGTTCAGGATCTTATTGGTTGCCTGAGACTCAAGTTTTATATTATTAATTCTCCAAAGTTAACCACTTCTGGCTAAATTAAATCTGTACTTCTTAATTGAAGTTTGTGTACCTCATGACATAATAAACCTGTTATCGATAAATGCATGTGTTTTCTTCTGCTTCATGTACTGTGATGAACCACAAAGACTCACTGTGTTACATTTCTTCCAGAGAAAATATAATTTTGAGTAACTTTGAGCAGTAGAAATTTGTGTGCATACTCTGTGGACAGGCACAACAACACAGGGCAATGGTAACATTTGCTTCATGGACCTTTAAGACCTGTTACTTGCTGCATATCTGGATACGCAAGAATTGGCTCAGTGGATTCTAATTTGAAATCATTACTCTCAATTTTCTAACAGTAAGCAGCTGGCTAGTATCAGAAACATCAGCCTTTGCAGAAACCTTCCATATATTTCTACACCAAACCGAGAGTTTAATAAGCAATTAATTGCTGAAATGATGCATGGCTATCTGCAATAACCATTTATAGACATTGCAACAAATTAAATTCAGAAGAATAAAGTTGAGCTGGTGGATATTTCTAAATGTACCTATTAAAATAATAATAATAAAAAGCTAACAAGAGAGATTATTTGTAGGAGGTCCAAAGTGATAGTGAAAAGGACAAGCTGTCACTTTTTAAAGTTAACTTTTATAACTCCAACTTGTAAACTTTCAGCACCTGAACAAGCTGTAAATGAAGCCACGGGGAAGTATTTCTGGAGCAGCCTGGATAGTCTCCCTGTGCAGGCACTGAGGGCAACGCAGCTCCCTGCAGAGCTCACGGCATCCATCTGCCACTGAGGCTCTCCTAGGTCGTTCCCATGGAGGCCAAAGGATAACGCCTGGGCAGCTTTTTGGAAGTAAATGACCCATAACAGGCAACTAATAAAGCATCGATATGTAATGGCACACTATACGTATAATATTTTCCTTAAGGTACATATGTATGGCATAGATTACAGAATAAACCCTTTGGGATCTGCTGCAGCTTAGCATGCCAAGGAATTTGCATGAAGACAGCAATGTTAGAAATCAGTTAAAAGCCCCGAATTAGTATTTTTTTAGAGAGAAATGGTACCTAGCCCTTCATCGGAAAGGACAGGAACAGAACTTTTCACACCGTATTTGCGTGCAAGAGGGATGGTGGGAGACACCTAATGCCCACTGCTAGATGCAGGACAACTTCTATTGACCCTGGAAAATCCTCTCCGGTTCTCAGCAACTGGTAAGGGGCAAATGACTGTCAACACCCCCCCCAATCACTGCTGTCTGCAATATAGTTGCTTATAGACATTTAGCCAAATTTTGAGTTAAGGAAGTTTGCAGTAAGTGTTTGCAGGTTTGGGAGCAAAGAGAGTGTTTCTTTTTGTTTTGGCTTGAGTTTAACCCAAAGAAAGAAAACACATTTTTCTTCCTCTACAGCTGAAAAAGAGCTGAAGTCCAGGAAAGGTGTGCCTTTGCAATAAATCCACCAACTCATAAATCTTTCCTGATCTTGCTTGAAAAATTTTAATAGCTTTGAAATACATTTTTATTGCTTCAAAATCGCCACGGGTGTGCATTTTCCTTTCATTGCTCAGCCTTTGTTCTATGAGATAAGGTAGTGACTTATACCTTTAGTTTATACACAACTTGTTAGTAAGCAGGAAACCTTTGATTTGTTTCAGTTTGCCAAGAAATGATGGAAACTATCCTCCATTGATAATTACGAACTGGTCATTAAAAGGTAGTCTTGTATATATTCACGTTCAAATCTCGGACTGCTCTCAATTAGGCTTTTCAGCACTGACTAATCCGCCAGCCCATTTCGCAGTGGAAGCGTGTAGATTTTGAAAACAAAGCCAAAGTATTTAAAATAAACTATCCAGAAAGGTTTGGAGTGTGTTTATACACAAAGGGAATGCTAAGTAGCTCTTATGGTAGATGCTTTATAGCTAAAGGCAACATTATCCAACAAACCTATCAGGTACTTGTTGATGTAAATTGCTGTGGTTTTTAACACTACTTGTAGTTTCGGAAAGTTCATTAAAGGTACTGGCTTTGTCTAATTAAGCAACCAATGTCCATCTCTTTCTTTTAGTTTGCCTCCTGTTAATTTGGTTTTAAAACCAAGATTTTCTTTGAAAGCTCCTGATGACATTTTTATATTTTTACTCACGTCTCTAACTATATTTATCTGATCTTCTGGTAAATCCTTTAGGGCTGAATCTAGTGAATCCATTATCTAGTCTACACTACTAGAATATAATTCAATAATTCTATATCATTCAAAAAAAATTAAACCTATTTTTAGACACTCGGTTCCTCATTCAGCTTTTTCTCTATAGGAAGTATAACTGCAGCTGGGGATAGTTTTTCATATTTTCCCTGTCAGTGTTTTATTAGCTAGTTCAGGTTTGGATTTTAGTTGAACTGAATTAATTCTTACAAACATACTGTGAAGAAAATAATAAAAATTACACCCAGAGTTTTATAAATGTTACCTCTATAATAAGTGCTGCCTTAATGGATATGTGCTCTTCTACACACAACGTTTGACCTCTAAACTAAAAAGAAATAGTAGACCATTCAGGAGGCATCCATGTGGTATGAAAAAATATGCTTTAGTAATACAGCAGGAAAATGATACTGATATTTTGTTAGAAAGTGTTTGCACATGAAATGTGCTATGTAAGCTAATTTTATTACTAAATTGCTATACAAAACTGAAAGGCTGAATCCCCAAAGGGGAACTCAGCTCTCAATTTTTCAAGCACAATGCTACAACTGAAAATAATAAATTCAATGTTCATATGAAATTTCTTGGCTTAAAACGTGCAGAGCAGATTGTGCTACCCTTCTTGCTACTGAATACTAATTTTACATGTAAACATTTCATTAATCTGGGCGGGATTGTTTGCAATGCAACTACTATTTAGTGTGACTCCTGAGGTCACAAATACCTCACAATCACTTTAAAAACTAGAAATTACAAAATTATACTTCCTTACAAAGGAGTTCTGAAAATATAATAGATATGAAACTATAGACAAAACAGTCTCAGAAGTAAATCGCATGCACAATGATGACCATCAACATCCCCAGTTATCCTTTGCCGGTGATTCCTGTTACTGTGGCATTGCCTGTACTTACGATAGCTACAAAGTCCTCCTGCAGTAAAGCTAATCTTGGGTGAACAGGGTCCATGGGGTAAAATATTTTAAGTTCCTCTGTGTTGTGCAGCAATCCAAAAATAAAAATGCCCACGCAATCAATAAGATTAAAAAAGGAGATTGTCAGAGCAGAAGTAGATGGGTTTATTTTCCCATTTGCTGCAGGAAATATCGGCCTTTAACTAAGGCTGATCTTTTCCATCAACAGGTTACAGAATGAAAACATGCTAGTTGCGTATAAGATTTGGGGGAGAACAAAAAAAGATTTTTATGACTAAAGTACCTCTGGTATAATGTCCTTCCCATGAATAAGAATTACAGTTTTCTCTTGGCATACTATGGGGCTGTATGAAGGCATCCCAGAGACTACAACATGTCACAAGTAGGTGCTGCTTTATACAAGGCCCTTCAAATTCTGGGGCCCAAAAGGACAAAAAAAACCATCTTGTCACTCTCTAGGATGGGACATTCATTCATCTTGCAAAGTTATGTTTGGCAGCCTGCATCTGCAAACATAATTTGCTTTAGTATCTTGTTTCCTATTTACATTTGCCTGCACCAGTAATGCTATATCACATGCCAGGGCTACCCTGGAGCAATAAGCTGGCAGGAGCCTTGTTTTCTTGTCACAGGAGTCCTGTGATTCCCAGCCAAGTGTATATACTCACTGCATTATATATCCTTGCCTAATAACAACAGCCTCGAAAAACCCTGCAGCTCGTAGTTGCTTCAGGCTGACGTGATTTAGATTGGCAGAGAGAATTTTTTTTTTTGCTGTTACCCTCTGCAAATAGTAACATCTTCATGCAGCCATTCCTTTATTAAATCAGATGGTTCCCCAAAGTCACCTCCCATTGGGTGTATGCGTCTCTGCTGGATGGTTCTTCCTTCCCATTAAAAAATAAACTTTGCTGTTTTCAGTTCATAATTTATGGTTGTTTTGATGTGGGTGCACATGTATTTGTGTAAATGAAATTGTGGATCAGCTGTGGGAGTGGTCAGTACACCAAATGCATATTAAATTCCATACTATGGGAGCTGTTCTATCTGCAAAGGGACTTGGTAATACATAGCCTCATACTCTAGGTCCAGCAACTGCCAGCTCCGCTTCTCTGCCTGGTCTTACACACTGGCCTGTTGTGTGCAAAAGTGGTGTTTCAGGTGAGATTTTGGGCTTGAAGCATGCAGGAGGACTTTGCTGAATACATGGCCGCATTTTTGGATGAATTTAAGAGTCTCTTTCCCAGCTTTTAAAAGAATAATTCAGATTATTAACTGTTTCAGGTTTTTTACATGACTCCAAAGTCAGGGAAATCTGTCATACGGCAGTTGAAAACAGAAGCAGGTGCTGCACATCCAAACAACATCTCAACATAAAGACAAGCAGCAACATGTTCTTTCCTCGTGTCTTGAGGTCTAGTGAGCAAACTTCTCTGATGGCTTATCAGATATTATGAGTTTAGCATTTGAGCATTTTCAAGCGAGAAAGCGATAGGAGAAACAGCATCTTTGCACAGTGTCATTAGGAGATGACATTTAGAAAAGAGTGTTAAAGACTTATTAAAATCTGATATGTGCTTCAGGATCTTCTTTAAAGTGACTCATTCATCCTTCCAGTGAGGCTTTGTGCAGACTCCCAGGCTGGCACACATATTCCCGAATCCTCAAAGCTTTATGAATTCACAATTACAGAAGGTCAGGAATTCAAGGACCAGCTTGTGACAGACCATGATTTGGAGGGAAACATTTTAAATTCCTGCCTGTACATTGTTCTGTGCCCACCAGTCTGCAGCAGACATGCTGGTCGCTGGAAGAGTAGGAAGCAGTTAGAGAAGCGACTGCTGCTAAGAGCTCTTGCCATAGCTGAACTCGGTGGTTGCGGGTTGCAGGCATGCTGGGGACTGTTTATTTGAGAAGAGGCTTGTTAAAGGGAATGATATTCAAATATTTGGTTTGGTGACAATTTCATGAAGAGCTGTGAAACACTGCTTTTTTTTTCTCTCCCTAAAAACATGGTCCGTAGCAAAAACAAGACCCTGCAAACAGAAGAGACTGCCAGAAAAATCAAAGAGTAATTTCTATGACCAAATATGATCAGCTAGGGTTGAGGAGAAGCTAGATAAGGAAGGAACTTGTGCAGTCCCTTTGTTTCTAAACCAAGAGCTGATTAAGACATCAGCTTGTTCTGCTTCCATCTTCATTTATTAAATTGTCAGCTTCTATCTATCCCTCGAGATCTCCCTGTAGTGAATCTTCACTACAGAGAGAGATTCCTGGAGCTGTGCATATTTCAGGATTAGCTTCCCATTAAAATCTTATTAACTTCAGGGGCTTAAAAAGTTGAGGTAAATAACTTATTTGATCTCAACTTTTGTCATTCATCATATATGATTTTTTTGGTCGAAGTTTAGAGACTAGTCATTTGACTTCATGTTCCATCTGCGCTCACACTGTCATGTGCAAAATGTACCTCAACAACTTTCAAGTGACTTTGGCTTCCCTCTGAGCAGGTCAGGCTGACCTGGGGTCTGGGAAGAAAGAGGAGCTGGGTCATGTTGGAGCCCTTGCTCCTTCTCCAGGCTGAGCCGAACCCAATCTTCTTCCAGGCATGCACCATGGGTCACCGTACCCCACCTTGCCCTAAATTAGCCTCAATGTGTTCTCCTGGTGCACCCTGTGTTTTCTTGTTGTGAAAGAGGGTTGTGCACAGATCAAAAAATAACTTATTGCATAACAATCAAATATCGAGTCACTGGGTCTCATTGTACTACAAGTGTCAACGACAGCACTTGAACTGAAGGAGAGTCTCCCTTGGCTTTCTTTTTAGTTGACCTGCATACTTCTTTCAAAGTGAGATAAATGTATATAAAGTCTAATGAACTGAACCTGGATATATGAAAAGGGGCAAATTCTGATTTAGTTTATTGCAGAGACTTCAGTTTGTAAGCACCTTTATTGCATTCAACACAAGCCAGACTCAAGCCCCCATTCTGGAAATAAAAGGCCCTAATTTGTGTTACCTGCCCCCTAAGACATATTTGAATCTATAGCTGTCTGGTGAGGGAGGTTTCCTGGAGTTGCAGTAGACCTTTTCAAAATAATGCTACAGCGTGCTCAAAGTCACAGCATCCTTGAGCTTTCATTGCCTTACTGTTATTATTGTTGTTATTGTTACTGTTATTAGACTTTGTAATGCATTGAACTCCCAAGTGCTCTCTGCTATTGCTAAGATTACACAATACTTCAAGGAATTCTAAAGACAGCTGCTTTGTGCGTGCTCCAGAGAAAGAGGGGAGGGAGAAGAAGTTGCTTTTTACACTGATATGCAGCATTACTATACAGAATTAAACTGTGAAGGTAGATGAGATAAGTGATGGAGAAAAAGCCTACAAAGAGACCTCCACTGTGCAAGAGGAGAAGGTAGGATAGCTGTTCACAGTAAGCCTGTCCTTCGTGGCACGGCCGACATTCTGATAGAGATTGAATGAGTTGTTGCTTTGAGTCAGAAGCCAGACTGGAGAGTACAGAGTCACAGTAACATGGCCAGAAAGGCCTCAAAAGGTCAAGTGGTCCAGCCCGGTCCCTGTCCCGCAGCAGAACCACGCTCACAACATTTCTCACTAAATGCGCTTAAATAATGGAGGTGGGAAAGGGGATGCGATAGAAGATGGTGGAGACCAGAAGAGGAATAAAATAAGGAATGATTTAAGCTACAGGTTTTTGAGAGGAGGGAATGAAAAACCTTTACGTTCACAAACCTCCTTTGCATTTTAAAAAGGTGCTGTGCTTGTAACTGGAAATTGTAGCAGGATATATCATTGATATTGCTGTTAAAATTTTTAAATTCATTTGGATTTCCAGGGGCAGGTAGTTTATAACATCTGAATGCTCACTTTCTGTCTGGAGCAGTAGGTCCTGAATTTCTGCCGGGAGTTTTGCTTAAGGCTGAGTCTGGGCTCGGACAGACTGTTGCAGCCTGGGACACCTTTCCTGCATTTCCTTTTGGAAGAGATCTAACAGAGCAATACGCAAAATTTCTCTGTACTCATGAAGTCTAAAGGGTTGGAATAATTTCCATAGCTGCGGTATTCCAAGAAGAGTTTATGTGAAGAAAAAACCCTCTGACTCATCATCCAAATAGTAACCTAATGCAATATTAAAACAATTCAGTTAAATATTTAAGGCTGAAGAGCAACTCACTTAATTTGCTGCCTAGTACATCTATTAGTGTGGTTAATATACAGGTACGTTTACTTAAGAAGGAAAGGATGTGGTGGTGACAAGAGCTCGCTGTGGGACAAGGGAGCCTAGGCAGGGCCTTAGCCCAGCCTGAGGTGGGTGTGAGGGTGGGTCATTGGCCACACCTGGAAGCCCTGGTAGCCCTGGAAAGGTGCCACAAAACCCAGGCTGAAGGGTTGTGAAGCTGAAGTAGTAAGGTGTAATTACAGCAGTAATCACCCCTGCCTGGGGGGAGAGGTTAAAAAAACATTGTGCAAGAAAGATGATGAGAAATGTGAGCCACAGGTAGGGAAAATATGTTTAAATCAAGTTGTGTTTGCTTGGATTTCTGCTGAGAAGATTGCTGCTCGAAGAGGGGAATTGAGGAGCATATGCTTAGTAGAAACCATGCGGGGTAAGACTGCAGAGAGTAGAAGGAAGCAGAATGAGCACATCTGTTACGTTATGGTCCATTTAAAAGAAAGAAGCTCCTATAATATTGTAGTGGGTAGCATCAAGTAATTTAATCACAAAAAATGACAATCAAGCTGAGCACAGTGAAACCCCAAGGCCACAAGGGCCTACATGGGTATATCTCAAATGAATGGCTTTTGCTGTTTTAAGTGGAGGGCTGCAGGTACTGCTGACCGCTCCTGTTGAGGTGGGGAGGCTTTGGTGTTGGACACAGCACCGTGCTCAGGAGCCTTGAGTGAGACCCTTAAAAAAGCTTCTGCCTGAGGCATTTCAGGGGAGGCGTGGTCCGACCTTACAAAAAGCAAGTAGACAGCTCCAAGTGGGTGTTGGTTTCCAATCTTCCCGGACCTGCAGAGCCAAAGCCTTGAGGAAAAGGCAGGTAAAGTGAATTATAATGGAGAATGATGGATGGTACTGAGCAGACACCTGAATACCAAAACTTACATGAGTACTTCTGCTTTTCTGTTGACAAATCTGATCCTTAGAAACTAGTAACCGTTGTTGTTCATTATTTTATAGGTGTGTTCTGCTCTGCTAGAATAAACTGTCACATACTGATGTGGGGGAATCAACTAAAAGCCTTTCCTTTTGTATATGGCAAAAGCAAACTGAGGTCTAAAAGCTGCTGTTGTTTTAATGTTTCTAAGCACAAATTTTCCAAACAACATCAGGAAGCCGAATGGTAAAGAGGGATTGTAACACAGGGATGACTGGGTGGTGACCACAGAGGCTAGGATGAGATAGCAGTCTCCCAATAAATAAATAAATAAATGTAGAGTGTGTCAAGGAGAACAAAGGATTATTCATTGTGACACCTGGGACATTATGAGAGGTAATAGGCTGAAAAAAGGGGAAGAAAAATGTAAGCTTTATAGCAGGGAAAAAAAAAAAAAACCTTGACAGAGAAATTTATTAGGCTGTGGAACAGTTCTCTGAAGGAAATGAGATCGACCTTCTGGTTTGGGAAGCTAAAAACTATACTGAGTAAAATACTGAAATACTGGTAAAATGCACAGCAGGGACTGACCTTTCACAGTCACAAATACAGGAGAGATGATGTATATGGTTGGGTGGGTTTTTTTGTTGTTGTTGTGTTTTTCTGACACTTCTATGGGGAAAGGGCTTGGACTTTATAAATGGGGACTTTTCCAAGCTGAGCCTTGCCCTCATCGTGATGCACTCGGAGAACAGCCGGCAGACGCTGCATGGTAGCGTTCAGTGCAACGGTGGCAGAAGCTGGTCTGTGCTGTTCTGATTTCCCTCCCGCTGTACAGAATAGTAACCGCGTGGCTCCTCGCTTTTGGGGCTTTTGGTTGTTGTACCTTGTTGTCAGATCAGACTGAAGTCCACCGGTTGACCAGTATTTGTGTTGTAACGCTGATGTAGGGGTTGGTTCGTGTCAGGGACAATGCGTCAGGATCAGCGGAGCAGTTTTAACACCGCAACACCTTCAGCTTCAATTCTTGTGTCCAGGGGCAGGTAGGCAAAAAGACTCACCTGTTCCTGCAATTTGGCATTTTCTTTATTCCTTGTTGTATCTTAGAATTCAAAACAGTTGATAAAAGACATATTATCAAGTAAATCAATGCATTTTAGTGTCCCTGCAATGTTTTCTTGGGTAATAATAATTCTCCTTTCTTCACTGTGGTTCATCACATAATCATTTGTACCGTCATCATGTACCGTGATAGAGATTTGGGTACTTTAAAGAAAAGCTGATCAATGATAGAGCATCCATCATTAATAAAACTATATATAAAATATAAATAACAGTATATTTAAATAATGGTAATGAAGAAAAAAGTTTTCAAAATATTTTACATTAATAAGAATTTTAAAAAAACTGAAATATAAACATCTTGTTCAGCATAACTTTTAGTTTTGCTATCATTGAGTTTAGTGTAACACAAAAGTAGGAGATTGACTAGCACTGGTTTGCATTTTAACAATGTATATTTTTCTAAGAAGCAAACTGAAATAAGGTCATAGTCTTACTTTGAGAGTCAATTAACTCAGTGAGCAGAATGAAAGTTCATACTAATCCACTAATGTGCATCTCGGTAGTAATTAATTCAGGTCTTTGTAGTAGCTTCAGGAAAGTAAATTACTATTCTATAGGAAGAATCTACAAAATGTTTTCTTTGGTTCTAAGGCCTTCAATTATGATGAATAAATAATTGGTATAGTTCTGTTTCACAAAACCATTATACAGTCTTGGAAAACAAATTGATTTCTCTTGTGAATGCCGTTCTGCAGAGCAAGGGAAGCAAGAGGCAGAGAAAGATCAGGTCACTTTTAAAGCTCTGTACTACCATTTAATTTAGCTATGATAACCACTTACCTACACTTACTACCTTACAGTGCAAGGTCAGTTGCCCAGCTAACTTGAAGAATGACACAGCAAATATCTTAACTATCTTAAAAGATATCAAGATGCTCCTTCCCTTTATGTTGAAGAGAATATTGTTGATGACACACTTAATTTCAGCATGAAATATTTACTTTGGCCCACAAATGTCTTTCAGACACTATATCTAATGCATATGGCATTAGACAGGACTGTTCAAGGGTAAACTCTGAGGGTGGAGTTTACGCTTACTCCTACACTTTCATTGTATAGGAGCAGGGAGACTCAAAGTGTGATAAGTATATTTCCTACAGTAGTAGGACTTATCAAAAAAAGGAAAATAACAAATTAGATCATTTACGGAAAAAATCTTGAACAGACATAGAAGAAGAGCAGTTGACTCAATCACCCAAACCTACAAAATATATGTCACTTAACATAACTTGCCTTTTATTAGCCACTTATGGTCTACTGAGTTCATAGCTGACTTAGGTTATTAAAAAGATGGCATAATGACGTTAAATATCTGCAGAGAAATTAAATCTTTCCATTATAAGGTTTGCCTGTTCTGATTTGAAGTTGATATCCTATTTCACAAATATTAATTTTTTTTTTAAATTAAGCTATTTTTTTAGTTGAAATTAATGTGGAAATACCAATTACATGTTACACAAAAATAGAATATAAAGTTTCACTCTTTTCATAGTTCAAAGAATGGATGATTCACAAATTGCACAGTTCTGAGCCCACCACCATGCAGTGAAGTTACGCAGCCTTATGGCTCACAGTAAGCCTTGTGAAGAGGGTGTAGAGAAGATGGAGCCAGACTCTTCTTGAATGTGCCAGGTGCTGTGACAAGAGGTGACAGACACAAGGTAGAACACAGGAAATGCGATTAGAGATAAGGATTTATTTTTTTTAACCATGAGTGGGGTCAGATATTGGAAGAGGCGCCCAGAGATGTTGTGGGACCCCCACCTTACAAAGCAGTTAAGAATATTCAGAGTGTAAGTCTGTTGGAATAACATTTCTTCTGCAAACGCTGGTAGAATATGTCAGGCTATTATATTGGGCCTTACGTCTAAAGGCAATCAAAGAGAGAGAAAGGAACTAAAACCATCCTTTATGGCTCACTGCCAAGCAACCTGAATCCTGGTTCTGTACTAACAGAGCAGGATAATAATACCAATTGGCTCATTGTCTTTTTTAAAAAGCTGTTTCCATTCACTCTTTTCTCTAATTGCTGCCTAAGCTAGCTTTTCATTTGCAGGTTATTGTGTTTGGGCTGCATATCTGAATTCTGCTTTGCTATCTGTTTCAACTACTGGTTTGAATACCAACACATACCACCTGTAAGTCTAAGCGTAGCAGTACACTATCCACGAAAAAGCAAAATAGCAGAATGATGGTCTTGCAAGTAGTGTTTTGCTAACGAGAAAATCTTCAGGGAATTATAAAAGGGAGAAAGAACATAAACTAATGATTGGAAGTGATCTTCAAAGAAAGATGATCCAAGTAGTATCGTGGTGCACAGTATGTGGGGCGATGAACTGGGCATCTCAGTGGAAGGCTCTTGTTTCCTCTCCAGGCTCTGAAGGGTTGCCTTGCAGCTTCTGCTGCTGTTTCTGGTGACGCTAAAATCCTCATGTTGTTGTCTCTTGCATGCATCTCTTATAAAGACAGTCCTGCAAAATCTGGTCTTTTTGGGGAGTATTACATGTAGCAAGGCTCTTAAGGAAGCTAATCACCAGAAGTAGATGAAATAGAGGGAGAGTGGGTTTCAGTTTAGCTATAAAGTTCAGAAAATTAAAAGTGAAGCCCAAGAGTATGTCAGTAGCTGAAGTGTCGTAATGACTTGACAGCGTTGTCCCAGGGCAGTACGCAGACCATGGAGCGCAGGCAGTGGAAGGGGAATGGCCATATGGAGCAGCAGATTGCATCTCTTAACTAATAAGAACAGTTAAATGTGTGATAAAGGGGTTTTGACTAGTCCACTCTCATCTTTTGAAGACCAAGTATTAATTCCTACAATCTTTCTGACCTGAGATATGATTTCACTTCTCTCTTTCTTTGCAAGACTAGATATTTAGACTTTAGATATTTAGTACAAATTAATTGTCTGGATGTTGCTTAAAAACCAGTGCATATATGAAACGATCAGAAATGACTTCTGGATAGACATTTCAGGATGGTTTGAATCACCCACTGGATAACATGGCTCTGTGTTGCCTATAGGGGTAAACTAGACCACTGGGTTAGCTGAAATATTCAAAGTTAGGTGAAGACTAAGCCATCACTAATATCCTAACCTAACAAGTTTTGACACCGTGAAATTAAAATTGGATGTGAAATCAGGGTTACGTGGTTGCTTACCTCTTATTTGTTCAGTAACATGAAAACCACAAAAACACCATTAAATGGTACTCTCCATTCTGGACCCTGCATGGATGTTTTGGTCAAATTTGGCTTCATGAATGGTATGTGCAACCCAAATAATTCATAGATAAAGTTAGTTTGAATCTACTACTTGACACAGAATATTGTAGTACTTAAATATTTCTACATATTTCTGATCTCAGTGTTCTCCTGTACTCTGCAAATAGCCACTTATAAAACTGGGATACGGTACATCTTGAATGACTCAGTTCATTATTAAAGGATACTGAGCCTGAGAGACTAGAGATAATTACTTTTGAATACTATTAAAAGTGTTCATAAAAACATGGCATTATTTTAAGGTTCAATGAGAGGTATATGACTAAAATAGCATTAAATTTTTATTTTTACATTCCACAAATCTAATGACATTTAAAATATGACATTTAGAAGCTAGAACCTCTAATATCAAATAACGTCAGCGGATGTGGCAGTATATCTTTCCCGATTACAGACAAATAGCTGTCAAAGTCACCTTCAGCACCTGCCATTACTTATTATCAGTTGTGGAATTCTATTTGTAAAAGTTTTGTAGCATCTTATAGCCATCAGCAAAGTCAATTAATTACAGTCTCCACTGCTACATGAACACTGCAATTACTTCGTTCGCTTTGATTTTGTTGACCAGCAGAGTTTTCAGGCAAATGCTTGGAGTCCAATTAACATGTTGTAAGATTGCACAGAAGCTGCAGCTCCCATTCCTGTGTGGTTTAGGCTCAGTATCTGCCATGTGTAACTTTTTTTTTTTTCATCTACTTTATTTTTGTTCTCATGTGCTACTATTTGTATTGCTCTTGAACAAAATTCCTTCTTTTGGGTGCTCTTCCTTTCAAATCTGGAACGCATAGGTTTTGAAACACAAAGAGCAATTTGGAAAGTGAACGGATTCAGAGTCAAATCTTGCAGAGTTCTTATTTGAAAATTATTTTACCTAATTATCCAATTGTAAAAATCTAGATTTTATTGTATTTACACTTTTTTTTTTCTCTTTTCATCAGCTATCTGCAATTATGATTGTGTATCAGACTGAAATCTGAAATTCCAGTTAACATTCAGTCAGGGCCCCACTCAATAAAATTTCATATAAATAAGTTAAGTGAAGAAGTGAAGTTTATTAGTTCTGACCAGCACTATGCTGAGTTCTTGTGAAGCTCAGGCAAGTCTTCGTTTTCAAAATCATTGCTGAAAACGACATCAGGATCTTCACGGAAGAAACCGATACTGCTATTCGCAGCACCTCCAACTTTAGGAGCTATTCCTTTCCCAGTGCACAAACTATGACTAAAATGCATTTTTCTGCATTAATTAGATCTCTCCATGGGGCAAAGTAAGATGCCAAGGCTTTCTGTTCCTTTGTGGGGTTTTTTTTTGGGGGGGGTGGAAACACAAAACATCAGTAGTAGTATTCTACTGTTATTGTAGCAATGAATGAGAACTTAATATGAGGGTAAACTAAAGAGAAGTGACAGAATCATACATTTAGGGAACTGCATATGTTTAGAATGAATGGATTGAATATAGTAAAGAAAAAATAAAATAAAAACCATCAGCTGTACAACAGAACTGCTAAATATAGAAATGCTGTATCTAAATAAAGGAAGAACTAGGGCGAGGTCTGTTACCTAAATGCTTGGTGAAAAGATCATGGAAATTCAGTGAAGTTAAAAAGCAACAGCAATGAAAGACTTTAATTACCCTGACAGAGTGGGCAAGAGTCACAGAAGACCAAGCAGCAGAAATTTCATTTTTTGATGCAATGAAGACTGCTTTAGAGTCTTTTTGCTCCAAAGTGGCAGATCGTCTAAACTGAACCAACTAAATCTAGTGATTTCTTTTCCTAGAACCGGCACGGGGGTGGGGGGAAAATTGCTTGTGTTTTTGCAGCTTCTGTGGTTCTTTTGTGGAAATTCAAGTATGCAATAAGGAATGAGTATTTTTCAGTAAGTTTTGCAGCCCTGACAAAATACCTTTTTTTCCTCTAGAAAGTTAACTACATGTGAACAAAGAATAATAAAAATCACTGTTGTTCTTCAATAAGGAAATTAAATCAGTAAAAAAAATAAATTAAAATATACTAATAACTGGCGAGTTAAAAATCCCATTGAAGATCAGCATCTTTCTTCTCAGCTGAATGCCATGCAAATCCTTATTGTTACAGGGCTTGTATGGCCCACACAACCCTTCTTTTGCTTGCTCAGGAGATATGATGAGTGGAAGTACTCATAGCCTATGACGCAAATGTATTTTTCCATTAGTCGCTAACCACCTTGTTTTCAGTGGCACTCCATTTTACTACGTTTCCTGTAGAAATTACGTGATATTTTACAGGTCAATGCAATCCAAACAGGGTAGCAGGGAAGAAATGGCCGTAACCTGTGAATTACTGATCAAACTACTTCTGTTCCAAATTGGTACCAGCAGGCGCTGGAGCTGTTTCTCGGAGTAATTCTCACTAGTCTGAGCCTACTCTCCTTTCACCACATGAGGAAATACTGCAAATATTGCAAAAGCAAATATTGAAATATTGCAAATTTGGTAGTAAAGGGAACTCTTGTCTATAGCAGTTACCAATGCATTGTCACAGCATGCCTTTAACATCTCTTTCCCACATCTGCTTGATCATTGAGTTGATTCTTTCCCTCCTCATCATACATTCCTCTTTAAGTCAGTTTAGTGGTATAGTTCCTAATTACTATAGTTTTAGCAAAAATTTTGCTATCACATATTTATAACTCCAGATATGAATGCAGCCTGATTCCTCATACTGTTCCTTGCCCATTATCCTTCCTAGGAAGAAGTATGTTGTAGAAGGTGGCAGAGTTAGCAGGGAAGGGATTTACAGAGCAAAATCCTCTTCTCTTTATTAAAGCAGGACTCACAGTTACTTCTTCTCTCTTTTAAGAGAGAAACAGTGCCCTGAATGTATCAGATGGCCCTGAAGGCCAGTGTGCTATCTGGGAAAGGAGACTCTCCCCAGGACTGCTGAGATGTTCACCATTTAAAGGGGCTAACAGCAATATTGCACTGCAGATGACCAAAGCAAATCTGAGAAATGGGAAAAGAGGCAGAAAATAAATGATGATCCACTTTGTCTTTATAGTATCCTTTGCGTCAAAACATCAAAACAACTATACGCCTGAAGTCCTTTACCGTGCACAACAGTCTCGGCCATGTGTTTACTGAGCTTGGTACCCAGGCTTTATTGGAGGATTGGCTATCAGTTACAGATCAAACTCTGCTTTACCTTAAGCTAAAACCAGTTCAGCAAGAAGAGTCCAAAGACAGTCATTTAAATGCTGTTAGCCTTTGATACCTTTTGCACAATATCCCTCTGGTCATGCATCAGCAGCACTTACCCAGACAAAAGAAGATGCTGTTCTCAGCGTTGGGCATTATATACTATATCTAGTCACTCATCTTTTCATGGAACTTACCTTTTGAAACTAATTTTTTCTGTCTTGCTGATATTGCAAGCAATAGCATATATTATAAAATAGAGGGAGGGGGGAAGCCTGATTATTGTTATTTTTAAAAATTGTTCTGAATTGTGTGTTTTGCTTGTTTTTTTCAGTACAAACCAGGCAGTTGTATGCAAGAAGAAAGAAGGCAGCACCTTCCTTCAGATTTCTATCAGGGTAAGCTAAAAAAAAAAAGTCAACTTGTTATGTTTTGTTGGTTGATTATAAACGTTTTGCTGCTTCCAATACTAGGGCAAATGTTGAAACATATTCTCAAGGGAATATACTTTTGTGGGATTTATGTAGGAAATGTGGATTCTAATGCCTCAAAAATTACACATTGAAAAGTAGAGTTAATATTTATACCAGCTGTGGAACATAAAAGAAATTTTGCCAAGGTCGTGAGAATGGGAGAATTTTTTAAAAAATGTAATGAAAGTGGCTCCTCTTTCATTTTCTTGAGTTTTGGTGGTGTTTTGTTTGTTTTTCTTTATATACATCTGATTTTTATTCCCAATGAGGGAACTCAGATGAGGGAGAGCAGCTCCTAGACTGATGCCACAGTGGCTCCTCGAGGAAGGTAGATGGATGTAGCATTAGTTAAAAGTGTCGTTATGAAAACAATGAAATCGTCAACGGCTGATCTTTAGCTTTAAAGCTACATTAGACTTAGACTTAGAAAAGGGAAGCCAGTTTATTTTAAGATTGGCTGCAAGTCTAGAAGTATAAAGTAAAAACAGAAGAACCATGTTGAGATGTGTCTTAGGAGATGTGGTCCTCTTATGTGTAATCTCTGAAGTTGGGCAGGCCCAAACTTTTGGGAGATAGTGGCTGGACTTGCTCATAAAGGAGCCATGACTTGGCTTTTGAAAAGCAATATGTGAGGCTGGAGTCCCAAAGAAAACTTGGAACATCTATTCTGTTAGTCCCATTTCATTCTTAATTATATATGTATGATTATCCCATGGTTTTAGGCATGAATAGCCTGTGCATGTACAGATATGGTATCTCACTTTCATTTCTGTCCTTGTGTCTTTGATTGTTGCTGGATTTGTGCAGATTTGAGTTAGTTTGAAAGCAAGATATGGGACAGGAAAGCAAATTAACTTCTTTCCAGTTACCTCACTGAAACACTATCCTTCTTTGTTTTCAAACACTTGTTTTCTGTCTAGATAATAAAACCTGGTGTCTTGGAGGCACATGGGGAATTATTTAAAATATAAATAGAAAATCACATGTGATATATTTTGAAAATTGAATTGCAAAAATTAAAAAAGGATAACCCAAAACCCAACTCTGTATTGCAGAATTTTGTAGAACAGAAGATTAAAACGTTTGGCATAGCCATGAAAACATGCTTGAAACAGCAAAGAAGGAATCACAGAGATCTTTAGAGAAATGCTATTGCGAGTGAGAAGGTAGCATTTCCAAAAGCAAAGTTCTGTTGGTAAATGCTGATTTCTGGGCTTCTAAATAAGCAGGCTGATTTTCTAAAGTAATCGCACATAAAGATTTTCCAGTTAAACTCCTGCTTTGTGCTCAGCACTTTTGCAGAGAGCCCTACTTCTATTTAAGACCACGGATGCCAAATCTGGAAGGCACTTGGGCACATGCTCCCTCCCCACTGAATTCAGCAGTCCTGAATGTGCAATGAGCTGACGCCTACGTCAGGAGTTAGGAGACTAAAGCCAGGCTCCTCTTTCTGGGGAAAAAAGTTGCTGGTTGTTGCATTTTGTCACAGGAGGAAATGTCGGCTAGCAAGGAATAATTTATATTTCTCTTCGAATTCTTTTAACTTAAATTTTTAAAAAGAAAGCAGTGTTTTCCACAAAACCAAGCAAATTAATTGTGAATTTCATATACGTACCCATCTAGTTCCTTCTATTCCAGTTTTTTAACCTGGGAAACTTCAAGAACTGAAATACTCCAGTAAATGGAAAAGCAGACTGGAACTGCTGGCAGACCTTCTGTGGCCGTGGGAGGTTGCTGTAAAAAAGGTAAAATTATGTATATTGGAATATTGGGATCTGAGCTCTGCAGGGACCTGCCTGTGTGCAACCTTTGGGTGCAGCTGCCTTTCTGTGACTACAAAATCATGTGGTTATTTTTTAAGCATTTATGACCAATAAATGGTCATAATAAGGGAGATATGTGTGTGTGTATGTATGTATATATATTTTTTTTTTTTTTAAAATATATAAAAATAAAATTGCCTGTGAACTATACCAGGACACTCTTACTTGCAGACATGACTTCAATTTTACTGCTTACCAGATTTGGGATCTGAGACTGTTTCTGGGAGCATATTTCTGCTATGAGGGAGGATTAACCAGCGGGAGAGCTGGGATATGCCGAGCAAAATGCAGAATCATCGCTGAGGTGTTTAGGCAAAAGCAACCTTTTGTTTGCAAGAAACTCTTTTTCTCCCATCTTCCATAAACCATCATATCCCATTGCCCCGTCCACATTTACTTGTGCAAATCCTGTCCTCTCAAGGCAGACTGCATTACCAGTGGCTCATCACTCAGGCCCACTGCTTCTTGGTTAACAAAGGCGTTGTGCCCTCCTGTAACAGCAACCAAGCTTTAACTCAGATCATTTTGTCTTTAATACCATCCTACAGTTTCTCTTCTCTCCTGATTATGGCAGTCCTCTAGTAGATTCATCATTTGAAATAACCGAGCTGACAACCCAGCAAGCACTTAAGCGAATATTGAAACGCTTTCCCGTGTTGAGATGCTTTGGCAGATGTTGAGGTTGCTTTGCCATCGGACTGGGAGCACGCAAGTTTTTTCTAAGGGCACCTTCCTGACAAAGTGCCTATAAAAGCTTGTTTGTGTCTCTGATGCTGACGGTATGGGTAGCATGCCACGCTTCCCGCTCTTTCGAACAGAAAAATAACTAGCTGAGTGCTTTACATGGTCTTTTTGCAAGACAACAGAAACACTTTCCTCTGTAGATGGAAAGCCTGTCACCAAACATTCGAAGATTATACAAACTCAGTTGCAAAAACAGATAGAGCTTCAATTGCCTTTCTCTGCCCTTGGTCTGAACCCAGGTCAGGAAGAGTGTGAAGCTTAAATGAATTAATTCATTCCCATCGCACGACTGCAGCAACAATTACTTTGTTGTAAGACATTCAGGCTGTTAGAAGGATGCTCATTTGTTTCTGTGATTACTCATCTCTCTGCACAAACTAACAATAGTGGCACCTTCGGAGCATAATAGCACATATCTGAGGATGTTCAAGGCATCATTCCTCCACAGCATCTGTAATTGAGGTATTGAGCTGCAGGCAGGCAAGAGGCACAGCAATTGTTCAAGGTGTTTAGTGTGAATGTTCTTGGGAACAGTTATCCTGCATTCAAATAAGGACAATACACTTCATTGTGTAGGTTTTGGGTTGGGGGTTTGTTCTGTTCAGAAATCTTATAGCTGGATGAAATCAATGCTGTTGTTTTATTTTGTAGCCTTGAAGCTTGAGGATGTCAGTGGAGTTATTTATTTCTGCAGACAATGCAGTTACACGCTGGAAATGAGCAATAAAGTTGTACATGCCTTAAAATTTTAAAGTATGAACGATCAAAACAGTGCGGAAAGTGAGTGCATAATAGAAAATTCAAGCTAATTTATGTTCATAGCAAAATAAAATTTAAAAAAATCCATGCACAGGGGGGTCGGCTGGAACAGCTGCACCGACTCGCCTCCTCACAGCGGTCGGAGATGCTTTTCCCATTTGTATTTCCCATATGCTCGAGATCAGTGAAACACTGATTTTCTTTGCAGGAGATTTGACCACCTGTATGTTTTAGCTGGCACCTCAGCATCGCAGTTCCACATTGCAAAAACACTTGGAAATCTGCGTGATCCCTCTCCGGTCTGGAAAGTGTTGCAACAGCTTTGGCGGGGAAACTGTGGGCGAGGTGACCTCTGCCATGCTGAGGCAGAAGCAGAAGGACTCCAGGGACCAGCCAGGCCAGGTTAGGCAGTGAACTATTAAAGTAATAATAAGAGAAGGGGATAAATGGAAAGGGAGGAATAAATGAACACCCGTTTCTACAGATAATCAAGACAGTGGAAAGCAAAATGAACAAACAAAGGAGCAGAAAAGGGAAAAAAAAAATCAAAAGCTTATGTTGAGAGAGTAATGAGGAAGGGTAATTGGAATGACTCGTTTATAAGCCTAAATTAGACCCAGTTCATGTTACTGACACCTAGCAGGAAGGCTGACATGGCTGGGATGATAAAATAAATAGTGAGAACTTATTTAAGATTAATCAATTAGGGGAGAAAAAAGTACAGAGAGTGGCATTTTATACTATTAGGTCTTTCCTATCTCAGGAGTAAATGATCTTCAATGCTTATGGATCAGTGGCCTCAAAGAGAGAGCCAGGATCGCTGGGTGCAACAGGTCCCCAGACCACACTGAATGGCCTAAATATTCTCAGTGGAAATCATGCTGGGAAAGACGGAAATCTAAACAACCAAAAGCCAGCGCATCTTCCATCATCATGTGAGCCTTCAGAGCGAGTGGTGCAGGGCAGGAACATTGCTCTGCCCATATTCCACAGAATTCAGACAGCTGATAAAGAAAAGTCTGAACTCAAAACATTCTGCATCTTCAAATTGAATAGCAGAGTGTTTCTTGTCATACAGAATGAAGTATACCAAAGGAAATGAAAAGTTCTCTCTTAAATTTACAAGTTATTTTGAGCTGATTATATTTATTATGCAAAACCAGAATGAAGTCCAAGAGCTTGGTACTTTAAAAATTTCACAGAGCTGGAAAAAAATGCAAGCCAAACAAACCGTAAGAAAGAATTTATACTGAGAAAGATGTGAATGCTGTTTGGGGTTATAAACAACAGAGAGGACTTCACCGGTGGGTTGGTAAGCTGGGCTCAAACACCACTTACTTCGGTATTGTTGAATGTGGTCCTGCAGCTGAGGGGAGGAAGGTGGCCGATGCCTTGGGCTGGAGAATAAGAACCTCGGAGGAGTTATGGCACATGAGTAACCTGGTATTAGACATAGAGGACAGAGTGCAGGATTTGATTGAGAGAAAAATACGATGCGGTTGATCAGTGAGCAATTGATCCAGACACCGACATACTCAGCAGATGCAACTTTTTAACAACAGGGGGGGTTAACCTGTGGAGTAACTGTGCAGGGATCGCTTTGAGTTTCTTCTCCCTGTGAATGTTTTGTACAAGGCAACACGTTTTCTAAGAAAGAATATTCTCACTCAGCAAGGGTTATGTCCTGCGTTGTGTATGATGTCAAACATGATCGTTGCATTGGTATTGATTTCAAGGAAAACAAAAAATCATAGCATTTCTGAATGGATTTTTTTTTCCCTTAAGGTAGTTAATATCTTTCTTAAATTTGGCTGGGACCTTCGTTTCTTTTTATTGTTGTTTAAATAATATTTCAGGAAAATGAACTTATTATGAACTCCCCAGAAGAAATATTCACTCTTCAAAACTGTGGTTCCTCTTTTGATTGGATACTGTCATTCAAATCTTGTTTATATTCAGGTCATGTTTTTAAAAATTAAAAAAAAAAAAAAAGCAAGTAACACGACTGCACAAGACACTGAATAGTGAATCCAACCTCTCCCCAGGAAGCAGAACGTTATTCACATTAACTCAAATTCATTCCCATGGCACAGATTACCCAAACAACAATCATTTCAACTTGTTCTAAAAATGGAACACATAAAAAACACCCAAATAATAATGAATACCTTTTAATACCTAAGCAAAGGCAGTCTGAAAATTACTCTTTAGCAGAAAACTGTTCCGACCTCTATAGATTTTTGTTTTCATCAAGCTGTACACCGAAGGTTGTGCATCTTTAAGTGCACATGGTTCAGAGGGTGTATTCTTGAGAGGTAAGTGAAAGATAGGTGTTTCTGGGCTTGGATTTCCACTGAATAGCAAATGAATTTGGGCACTCAATAAGATAGGGTAGGATACTGGTCTCCATCTGCACTCTCTGACCCAAATTAGATCAGAAATCAGTGGGCTGTCAAGAATGAATCACACTGAAGTACCTAATAATATAATTGAGTCCCTGACAAGAAGAGGTAGGAGGGGGTTTCATATTTGAAATGCTAAAAGGACACCAAAAAAGAAGGAGAGATTGTCACACTGAGACAATTCCTGTGGCAGTTTGGCTGAAATCAGCCTAATTACAAGACTAGCATTTCTGGCTAAGTAATTACCCTGATTTTTAGATCTTGTATGGCTGAATGCTGCTTATTTTTTATTTGATTTGCATTTGTGTTCATTTTCTAATAAATGTTTTAAGGAAATTTTAGGAAGCGTTCGTGTTGTCTCCAGCTGGGCACTCTCCGAGCGAGGGAAGGAGCCAAGGGCAGCGGTGGGGCTCTGCAGGCAGCCATCCAGCCGGAGCACTGCGGACCCGTCCCAGAGGAGAAAGGCACTTGCTCCTGCAAGCGGATGACACCGTTCACTCCATCACTCCATGGACTTACAACAGTCCCCCTCCTCCTCTGCGTCGGCTCCATCCCTCCGGGTGTCGGTGGCAGGAATGCTCTGGCCCGTCAGTGCCAGCCCTGGTGTGACAGGGTGTTGAATTCCTGTTAGACCACCTCTCTAAGGGGGTTGGTTGGTTTGTTTGTTTGTTTTCCTTTTAAATTTCCTCAGAGAGGGTCATACTCATTAAATCCAGACATTTATGCTATTCACAATGCCTGGATCCCCTGCCATACAAATCCAATAGGGACAGTCTGTTGGGAGGGTTTTCCACTCAGTAGAAGCAAACAGGCTGTATTATTTCAGGTGGTTCTGTTGTCAATAGGTGGCAATAATATCCTTCACTGCAGCTACTTAATATATGTTTACAGTTTTCCTCCGCCCCAGTTGGAAATTTTATAACATAGTCTCAAGTTATTTATATCTGCAAAGTTCTGCACTTCCACCATTATAATTTTTCATGTCAGTATAGGCCAGCTATGGGGGAGGTATAGCATGACATTACTTTATTAAAGCTGACACTTCGCCTTGGATTGAATGAGTTTTCATCTTCTGTATATGCAGCCAAAAACCATTAGCATTCCAGTTCTGTTTTGCTATCAACTAATCTACTCCAAAATATTTGCATGAAATCAAATTTATATACCGGTCAGATACGTACAAAAACCCCAGAATTTAAAGACCCAGGTTCACGCTGCTGTTGTTTAGGTATTTAGAGCACAGAGGAGGTGCAGCTCAGCCTCATTACTGGGAACAGACGGGCGATGCTTTCTGCAAGAGCTGTCACTGTTTCTCTCTCTGGTGCTGATTTATACCGTACGAATCCCAAGAGTTTAAAAACACGTGTTTTCTCGTGGCTTATCAGAAAGGGTGATGACATTAAGGCTTCTTGCAAATTTGTCATCTTTGAAGTTTATGGAGTGAAAATGCATCTTTTTATTGGTGAACATTTGCTGAATCTATTTAAACATACTCACACAAAATACAGTTGAGTCTGTAAAACGTTCAGACAAATATAAAAATGAAACAGGATGGACACTGTCAAGTGCTTTTTATAGTGGTTAGTCTGCTTTCCTTCATTCTGTTTCTTTAATCTCTTAAAACATGAGAACTCCATTTTCATAACAGCTTTGTCCTGCGTCAGCTTGACAGCTGTAGATGTGCAGTATTAGCGGTTACTCATGAAGCACTTTCCCTCTACAGGTTTTTAGGGATTCCAGCATTTTAAGGTCACATCCAGACCATAGTCCCAAAGGTCCAGTTTCTAAAGTTGATACACAACATTCATTAATATTTTCCTGAAATCCTTCTGAAATGAGAAACCAGAATCTTGCCCACAAATGCATATGAATATGTATGTATATATATATACAGAATGAAGTTATCCTGAGATGTGGGAGGAGGGGACCAGGGCCAGGGTATTATTAGAAGATGCATACCACACCGCCTGTAGTTCTCGTGCTGTTTACTTGATTTTGCTCTGACATTTCTAGAGGAAGATTAAAAAAAAGTTTCTCCCAGAGTATCTTCATAGGGATTTCTTTCATGACAAGGTGAAAGGATTTTTTTTTTCAAACAAAAAAAATCACCTACGTGACCTTATCAGATAAATCATTCATCTTTCTAGAAATAAATGAATGTAATCAGTTTGCACCCAACTTCTGCCTTGAAGAAAAAAACCTTATCCTATTTCTGCAAACTGTAACTGGTTTTTAGAGTCTTAACATGGGCTTTTTGGAAGCACAGAGTGTAGACACAGGTTTGTGCCACATGAGCAATTTCTCAGTGCTATGAAGAAAAGGTGCTGGTGATCATTACCTTTCTTTATTTTACTTTGTGCTCTCCTTTATCACTGAAATATAAAATTAAAAAACAAATAAAACTATAACTTGCTAATATTGGTAGAAATAAATCAGAATTAGTATCATATATCAACTAATAAAAGAGGAAAGAGATATTAAGAAAATAGCTTCCTCAGGGCTATATCTCTTCACTCCTTCCTCTTTCACGATGATTTAATTCTTATATCACTGATGTGAAGATGAAGGGCAACATAGTGACTAGTCTTGAGTCTTTCCATACTACAAATTATTTCTTTTATAAAAAAATCCCTCAAGTAAGGGAACATGTAAGGGTGTAATAGAAATTTTTAAGACTTGTAGCGGTATATGAGAAATTTTATTTCCAATATATATATTAAAAAAATAGCTGCCTGTTTTTACAATGTGGAATTCTTCATCTACATTTGCTATTAAACTCACAGCTTGTAAAGCAAATGAAATGAATTCCAGGAGTTACTTAAATACTACACACTTATAAGCCATCTTCCCCAGCGGAGCGGCAACGTGGCCGTTGGGTGCTGTACTGGTGTGGAAGGAGCCCAGCGCAGCCCCTGGGTTCCTGATGTCCCACACCCTCCTTCTCCCCCCATCAACCCGGCCCCTGCTCCCTTCCTGCCTCTCAATGTCAGTCCAAAAGCTGACATTACTTTCAAAGAGGAGTATTTCCAAAGCTGCATTTATTTAGCAGGGCAGTGGTTACACATGAAAAAGTACGGTAGATATTTCATAATTTTCATAATTTATCCTTAAAACCTATAAGAACTGTAGTACATTTTTATCCTTATTAGTATTATTTTTATTAGGGAAAATACAACAGATTCCTATACATTTTTAAAGTCCACAGCTGTGAAACTTAAAGTACCGCATTACTACACACTCTTATTTTCATCCCGTTGTCATGTGCGATAGAGCTAGATCTTTATCTATCAATATTATCCACGCTAACCTTGCCAGACTGAGTTTGTGAAAACTTTTTGGTATTGATCTCTTCTGGTTTCATCACATCTTGTCAGGCAAATTGCTTTTGGGCTCGGCACCGAGGGAATGCTGATTAGGGAGGCCTGTTTATTGTAATACTGATGGAGAATGACAATGAAGCTCCTGTTAGAAGTGCCCTGCCTGGAGAATTACGGTTACGAGAGAAGCGAAGGTTAAATGCAGATAACAGTATTGGCAAGTTGGTGCAATAAATCTAGTTGTACTGTGGGAATCTTAGACTAAGGCTTTGGTTTGTGATCGCCGGTTTCCACATGGGGGGTTCTAAGGCTGGATATTTAGGGCTGGATCCAAAGGAGGAGGTGACTCCTTGCTTTCAGCAAGGTGGGAGACAAGTGTTTGGGCAAAGAAAGGAGTTGACCCCGCTGCCTGCCTGCTCCACCGACACCTAACTCCCATCCAAGAGGGGCAAATAGCCCCTTCCCTACAAAGTATACGGACTCCGGAATCATTTTGTTGTTTTCATGCTAATGCAACTGAGCAGAGATTTTCAGGATTTGGCTTGTAGATTTAGGTGTGTAAATTCTGCCTAAAACCAGGCTTCAGGGCTAAAAATAATATTTTTCAAAGCACTGATAGTCCAAACATCCTGGGAGCTAATCCTTCATTTTGGAGTTACCGGTGCAAACTGTGAATAAGAGATTGTTCTTGTTTCTTATTGTTCGTTTTCCTTTCCTCTTGAAGAAACAGTGTTTGGAAAGTTTGGACTGTCCCTTCCCCATGTAGGAGTGGGCAGAGGCTCCAGGCCAGGCTGCCCCAAGGGCTCTGCCTGCTCCATCCCCTGAGGTTTTTCAAGACCTGGTCTTGAGCCACCGGGTCAGATCCAGATCCATCCCTGCCTTGAGCAGAAGGATGAGCATAACGAAATACAGGTCACACGGTGCTGCTCTGATGGGTGAAGTATGGTAGCAGCTCTTCTTAACTTTACTTTTTGGCTAGGCAGAAGTATATCAAGAAGTGGAGACCTGAGGAGCTTTGGTAGACGGAATGATCCCAAAAGAGGAGGTCAGCTTCCCTCGGTCCCTGCCCTCCACCTCCCACTGCCTGGCACACGCGGTGCTCCCGGCACAATCCATCTCTGCAGGATGGTGCTGCTGCAACATAAATAAAATGTGAAGAATGGGACCAAAATTTTCCTTTTTTTCACTTGGAAAAACCTAGAGACAAGATTTTACTACTCTCTGAAATAATCCTTTGGAAAAATTGCTGATTATCTACAACAACTGAGTAATGAAAATTAAACACACATGTACTTTTTTCTTTTTAAACTTGAGATTTTTCCACATGGGCCCAAATCTCCCTGAAGGTGCTGGGTTAACACAGCTGTGGAAGAAGAACCGTTCTGCTGTTTGTATGCTCATAGTAATTGATAAGAAGTGGAAGAGTTACATCCAAATGTGGAGGTAATTACATGGAAAATAGTAGCACGGGAAAAATAGACCGACAAAGACAGCAGCAATTAAGAATTGATGAGAGATAGAACACAGAGATGAGTGTATTAGTACAATAGATTTTAAGTTTTAGGTAAACAGAAATGATATTTCAGGAAGAGTGTAGACAGCATGATACAACCAAATGAGAATACAGTAGGAAAAGAAAAATGCAGTGAATGAATGAATGTTAATTACTAATAGTAGAGCAGCAGCACATAAAATATGTACAGCTTAGCAAATATATATAGCTTAGCTTTGTACAGAGCTATTTCTATTACCCGCTTTACTCCCCAAACAAAACTGAAACCATTTGCTACACACTCACAGCCTCAACTATAAAGAAATGGTGCAGAACCAGGGTCAATCACTGTTGCTGCTTTTTAACCCCAGGAAAGAGATTTCTTTGCACTTGCTACACGAAAAGTATTGTGACTGAAGGAAATAGTGAAGTTCAGAAAGTACCATTTGATTTCTTAAAAGGACAGGGATAAGAAAGATGCCAGTGGATGGAAGAAAGGCAAAAGTGATACGATGAGATGTGAAATGTAACAGGGAATGTAAATGGTCGCCTGCAAATCACAAAAAGGCTTTATTGTTTGGTTTGTAAGAGCTGTAAACCCTGCCGCTGCAATCAGCTCCCGGGAAAATATTGCAGAACATGTACCGGGCAGCTGGAGATATCAAGATGTCAAGATGTCGCTCATCCAATTTGTCTGCCTTAACGAAACCTCCGGCAGCCTCCAGCCTTAAATGTTTCTGGAGGACTCTGATCTCCCACCAGCTCAGCCCAGTGCAGGGGGCTGCAGCCCAGGCTGCTCCTGAGCCACCCCCCCCGCAACCTGCCTGTACCCAAACACAATATAACCACAGGTTTTACGTGCTACAACAAAAGAGTTTCTGGTAGGTTTATTCAGGATATTGTTAAAGAGCAATCCAGTGCGCTCTGCATAGGAAATAACTTGTTTCCAGCTTCCACACTGCACTTTAGATATATTGTTGCTGCTACCAATGTAAAATGAAATTAGTGTGCAAGATGCTCCTGTGTCACACGGAAGCTGATTTGGTCACTTCGGTGCTCTGCAGTCCTCACAGGACCTGTTGGCCTCTCGGCTTAATAAATGTTTAACCATTCTTCGGAGGAGCAATCCTTTAGAAGCTTGACTGTACAGGTCACTGCATGCACGTGTGCATCTGCTCACTTTTGCATCCACCAATACATTAATGACAACAAAAGTGGCAACACAAGTGGGAGAGAGGAGGCCACATTGCAGTTTTTCCAAGGAGAGGTCTGAATGTTATTGAAAGAAATAATTCTATTTTGTTTAAAAAAAAGAAAAACCAAAAAGCTCCACCACTGTCGTTTCCATTAATTTCTATCTTCCAGTGCCATTTGTAATATGGGAGCATTATTCTGTGATACTTTTTGTCTAACTCTACCTTTTGCTCATCAAAACAACAACAACAAAAACACTTTTCAAAGCAAAACAGCAGGTGACAGTGGCTGCTTTTATATTTATGCTATCATCTACTGTGTCTAAAAATGCAATGCAGTATCTAAGCTATATTATTGGGCAAAATAAAGGTAGTGTTTCCAGTAGAAGAAGATGGTATCCCACTTCAGTAGGGTGGCTGTGTGGACACCAAATTCCCCATACTTTCATTTACCAAAACTCCCAAAATCCACACCAGCAGCACAGTTGCTAAGGGAATGTGAATAATCTCACTAGACACCCCCAGTGTGGAGATTTCAACAAACAGTTATTTACGGGCCAGCTCATTCGCCACAAAAAGAAGAGTGCATGACAAAAATTGTTTGAATGCATCATACAACTGATGCTATCAAGCTTTGTAAAACTCGATTAAGCTGAAGTTCATGATTTGTGTGGTAATGATATGAAACTCAGTAATCTGGTATTTAACTCAAATGTCTTCAGAAACGGGTCATTGCACCTAGAATACATCTAGATCACGAAACAAAGATCCCACAGTAAATACAAACAGCCCCCAGTGCATATAAAAAATGTGCCTGGTTTGGAGCAATGCGTTTTATTCTTGGGTTTAACCCCTGTGACTCTGCCCAAACTTCTCTTAAAGGCTGGGAATCAGAAAAAAAGAAAAACATTAAAAAATCAGCAAGAGCAACTTATACCATAAACCCCCCTTCCCTTTGTTTTCCAAAGCACTTGTTGAATTTGAGTGGCTCCCTTTTCCACATGTCCAAGTAGAAGCAAACTAGTTTGCAAAACCTGTGTATAGGGTATGGCCGGCTGAAGGGCTGAAAACAAAAGCACCAGAAATTAGAAAATGCCAATCCATTTCAGGCGAATGAGGTCCATCCTGTGCGTCTCTGATACCACCAGGTACTGAAAATCTTGCGTGCTATGTGATGTGCAGAGATTTGATTGCTGCTCAGAAAACTCTGAAAACTGTAGAATTTGAATAAAGCAAAATAAATAAAACCAAATTGAGGTTCATACTTTCTTTATTGTCATTTATCTTGGAAGGAGCAGATCTGAGTCTGTAGATGTTCTCTTGACACGTGTTCTCCAGCCATCCCTAACTTCAACAAGCCTTCACTGAACCTGCTGAAATAACACATTTGGGAACAAAACGCTACCCTTTATTTTCCCCCTTGCTTAAATCATCATTTCTGTGGCTGAACGTGTGACCGGGGATGTGGAAATCCTGGGGACCGTTGCCAAACTGGCGCTCAGCCCACGGTGTGCTGCAACGGGAGGTGCCAGCTGATCCATTCGCTCTGTTTGCAAACATCACTTTTCTGATGTGAAACCAGGCTAGGTCTGAGAACTTAATTAAGGGGGAAATATGGTCTGCTGGCTGTGGCAAAGAAAACAATTGGCTTTTACAGTTTTTGGGCTGCAAATGTTACACATTTGTTGCTTCTCACGTCAAAACCTACACAAAAGGCAAATCTGTCTGCGAGTCGCTGCTCTTCCTACCCCAGGCATTCAACATAATGGGTGGAAAACTGGGGTTACTGGCATCAATGAAAGCAGCACTTTGGCAAGGATGTCAGACTCCAAGGCGGTTATGTTCTGATGTTTTTGGATACTTAGAAGCCTGCCAGCCAGCTGGTAGAGTCTAATTGCGTGGCTTTAGTTTGCTCTGTGTCCTGCTTTACCCCAGGGACCCCAGAGCCCACGCAGCAGCGGGTGACCTGCACCCCGCAGGCAGCAGAGCCCTGCGCCCTACCACTGGTGGTCCTGGTGGTAACCCAGAGCAGATGAGCACTCCTCGCCATCAACCCAAGGGTTCGTAGTTAGTCTTAACAAAGCAAATGCAATGACTTCATTCCTGGGCAGCTGAGAATTGTTAGAGGAGGGAAAACACTCAGGTGGAAGCAGCTGCTGGGTTTTATAAAAGCAGAAAGAGAAATGGGATTAGTTTTTCTTCTTCTGGTAGCACCATGGCTTTGGGGTGTGGGTTATTTTTGGGCCTTTCCTTCCTTCTGCATTTGCCTTAGAGAAGAGAGTGCCCTCTGCTATGAATGAGGAACCCAAATATTTGTGGGGTTGTGTCTGTTCCCCACGCTTTTGCCTCTCCAGCCCATCCAACTGCTGGAACCAAGAGAGGAAATCTTACTTCTCTCTCTTCTCCCAGTGTACAACAGGTAAGTTTTGTTACAAAGACACTACTTGGCTCAATATGGCTTATGGGAACTAAAAGAAAATTTAAAGTTTGTAACTTACTCTTTTCTACTTCTGCTAAAAAGAATGTAAATAACTCACTAGTACAGTTATTTTTAAGGACAAAAGTTTTTTGGTTTAGTTGGTTTTGCAGCTACTGCAAAGCTTTGACTTTCTAAAGCTATCATGTTTATAACGTATGTGTGTTGGAGTACTGATGTTAGAAATCTGTTTTAACACATAAATTGCTTTCGAAGTGCTTTTTTCAAAGTAGGCTTTGAAAAACCTAATCCTCCTCTTGCCTTTTTTTAAGGTATTTAATTTGTCTTCTTCCCTTGTCAGACCCACCAATACTTAATTCTTATAAATAGACTTAAATGATTTCATGGTGAAACTTTTGCCTCTAAGTAAACAAGAGCATAACAACAGCATTGAATGAGGCCGGCACAAGTGACAAGTGATTGTTAGACAAGGCAGATGCTGTGTTTAATTCCTGAAGAAAATTCTTCAGAAACAAAATGTGTATTTCTGCCTTGTCAAGGCATAAGGCCTGAAACTCTGCTGCTTTGAGATTGCATAGCGAGAAAGGAAACATGTTCATCCTTTTCTCTTCTTTTTCTGAGTCAGGCTGCAGGGGTAGCATAAAGATATTCCAATTATCTCATTTAAACCACAACTCCTTAGGAAAGGACAAAGAAAAGAGGCTCTGACGAAGCACGCTGGAGGCACGGCTGCTGTTTGTGTGCCTGATCTGCAAAGAGGACAGGGTGAACCGTGCAGAGCGAACCCCCGCGCCGCGGGGAGCTCGCATCCTCTGTTTGTAGACGATGAGCGGGACCCGCTGCCGGCGGGGTACCGTCAGCCGTCCCGCGGAGCTCGTGTGTACCCCAGGCAGCGCTTGTTTGGAAGGCGCCTTGTTCTGAAGATAAACTTGCATTTATAATAGTTGGCTGCTTTGTATTGTTGACATCTGGGCTACCAGATGTTTTCTCAAATTAGCCAGACCTGTTTGTGCCAACTGAGGACCAGGTGTGCTGTATATGATGGGATAGCCAAGCAAAATAATATAAGGAATAGACATAATTTTGTAACAATGCTTAAGCCAACCAAAAGCCTTATTTTTTTTTTCTTCAGGAGGAATTAATGTAGCTTTCTTTATACTTCTGTGCTCAGTGAAAGAGAATTTTTAAAAAAAAAACAATCTTACCAACTAATCAACAATGTGTGTTTTCTGTTTTGATCTGTTAAAAGAAAATATTGGCTAAACAAAATTCTGTCTTTTACCACATTGTTTATTAGGAATATAAGGCCTTCAGTAGAACACTGTTATACTAAATTAATACCTCTCAAAACTTTGAGCTGCCACGTGTGAAAGGGTAATTACCAGCTCTGGTACAATCTACGCTGTGCAATATATGGGCTATTTTCCAGGACTTACTGTGAGTGCGGTGAAGGAGCAATGAAAGCTGCCTGAGCTATAATCTTAACAAGAAGTAGAAACACAGAAACACAGAGTTTGTTAGATAATGCCTTTTCCAAGACATCACCAAACTTAACTCTAAAGTGGCTAGAGATGGCAGCCTTAAAAAGCTGAACTGAAATCTCTAGGTTTAACTATTTAAATGCTCAATTCAGATCCCTTTTTTTGCTTTTTCTTTTCTTTCTCCACCCACAAAATATTAACTTGTAATTTGATCAAATTCAGGGAGGGACTGGTAACTGTAGTGAGGTGACCTGTAGGCTAAGTGATCTTACCCAATAAGTTATGGGCAGATTTGTAAAGGACTTTGTTGCTGCTTCCTATTCTACTACTAAATTTCTGTAACAACCACCATTTAGTCTAAAATATACACTGAGCTATAAAGTGTCTGGCTTTATATATGGAAAAGTTGACTCACCATCATGAAATGTTTGCATTGTAATCATGACATGGAAACTTATTTAAAAACAAACAAAACCCATCCACCACGAAGAAAAACCCTTTTCCTTTTGGAAGAATTGAGATGATTACCAAAAGGTACTGACTCAACAATACTGACATATTGTGCTTCATCGTCTGTGCTCCTTCCTTGTAGAGGTTCATCCCCGTGGCTCCATGTCACTGTGCCCACGCTGTCCCCCACGGCTGTCCCTGGACACCAAACACTGTGCAAGACCCATTTTTCAGCAAATATACACAATAGAAATGCGGAAAGACTGAATAGTTAGAGAGGACAAATACTACTTATTTGTCATAGGAAAGTGCATGGACTCGTTGTGGATTAGTTGCTACAAATTTTGATTTAGGTGGTTTTGGGGTTCTTTTCCTTACTTATATTGTAGCAACTTATTCGTGTTCTCAATTCCTCAGGCTCTAAATTTCTATTATTTTTCTTTCAAATTCAGGAAAAGGAAAGGCACATAACTTTATGTTCTCCTCCTCTGTTCCCTCTTGAATGTATCATCCAAGGAGGCTGAATGGGTGAACTAAATAATTGAAATATAAATTACTCTTGTCCCATGTGACCACCTTCAGAACATAAAAATGGTTGCGACTTCCTGAATGAACGAATGCATCTTTTTCTGAGCTGGTGAAAATAGTGCGGGAAGCCTTTCAAGTGTGTCCCAGGAGAAAAACTACTTAGCCTGTGTTTTAAGGTGATCCAGAAGAGTAATAGATGAATATGGGAAAACCTGGGGGTTTGATGCCTGCAAATGTCTCCAAAGAGACAGCTGTGGTTATTCTGTATACTAATGTCTTCAAGGGGGCAGTGGAAAAAAGCTCTTTCAGACATAATTTTAAACCAATGTGAATGAAAGTGCAGGGAAACAAATGACATTGTTCTTTTCCTTTTCTTGTGGGCCCATTGAATAATATTTTAGAAGGATTTTTATTCTTTTCAGAACTACTAGGTAATCCTTCTGGTCTGTTAGTCACATTTAGAGAACTTTCATGTGCTCCCAGTTTTCTTTAGCATGGGAACTGCATACCTGCCATATATGCTGAAAAGATAAATGGTAAGAGATGAGCACATTTTTCCAGGTTGTCTGTTCTTTTAATATTCAGGAAAGTTATAATCTAGAAAAGTGAGGATATTCTCTCTTTAACTTCCCACTCATGTATCCATTTATACTAACATATCAAATGTATCGGTTTCTTGAGCATTAGCAGTATATTACAGCATTTCACTTAAATTTAAATATTGATTATACAGGTATTAGAGACTAACTAGTTAAAAAGCATAAAAACTGGATGCAAGGTGAATGTATCTAACCGCTAGAGAGTAAGAATAAAGTTGGACAGGTAAGTATTGAAAGTCAGAGCGTTTAAAAACCTATAAAAGAATTAAATAAATTAATACACTAATTTAATCCTCATTTATTGAAAGATTCTGCACCAGTGAGTCCAAGATCTCTGCTGAAGCTATGATAGGCAACTGCACGATGCTATTGCCCACAACATCAGAAGCTGAGGATGTTCTTACTGATGTAAGGATGTAACTGACTTCCTTAACTCATATTTTAAAACTGTCTTTCACAAGAAGTAATATGTACTGTAGGACTTGGGGTCAGTGGAGCTGAAATAATACACAATTTGAGTAGCTGCAGTGAAAGAACTGCGGGGGAAAACGTACCACCTTCCCAGGGGGTTTTGAATGCAATTTCTGACTCTTCTGTCTTGGAAAGAAAATACTGTTGTGTGAAATCAGGAGGTGTAGTCTCTTTTCTTTCAAGCCATCAGTTACTAATGCCTAAATAATCTCTTAGGCAGTACAAAATCCCTTGTACTGCTCTTTATCCCTTTGGGTTTATACCTTCTAGACACTGAAGCATGGTATAACTTTGATAATTTTCTTAATTGGCTTGTTAAATTGAGAATGGATCCCAGGTCTGAGAAGCTAAGTCGGTGTAGATAGGTCTTGGGTATCTTCATCCTTTAGTTGTATTTCCTTATCCAAGATGAATCCAAAAAGGAGATGATCCCAATTACTTCAAAAGTCTGGATTTTGGAGTCTGCCAACCCCAGCTGCAATCTTTAGGTCTTTATTATTCCACAGACACATCTTGGTGGACAGAATAGACTATCTGTATGTGTTTCGCTACGTGTTGTACAAGGCGCCTGCAATCATTCACTGCAGGAACCACTGGGACTTACCCTAGAAGAGAAGGTGAAATACACTTCTAGCCAACAGGGAATAGCTTGTCTGTTGTCTCAGACATATCTTCATTGCAAATATACATGCCTAATCACACCCACACCACATCACAAACCATGTGTTTGCTTGTTCATTTTAAACAAGGAATTAATCTTAAGGGGTTTTTTTAAAGCAAATGAATAGGGATAATTTTATGCTGTACAACTTATACCCCAAAGAGACGCGGTAGTTCTTCTGACTACCTAATGATAGTGCCTGCCCAGGAGACCAGGCTGCCCTGGACAGAGGGTGCCTTGATACCTGCCAGGGTTGGATACCTTGGAGCAAGACCCCAAACTGCCACGTCCTGTGGGCAGGAGCCACCCGTGGACTGTGGAAGATGCTGAGCAAGGTGGCACTTTTGGGGCTGAACAGGCAGTGGCCTTGATTGGGCAGTTGCAACTCTCCAGGGGCAGGATGAGCAGGGCTTCCATGCTGGCTATCAAGTTCTGATAGTTTCATATACCAGGCATAAATCACTCTTTCTTTTTTTTTCTCTCTCCCTCCTTTACCTTGGCCCTTAAACAGTTTAAACATTTGAACAATTTAAGATCATTTTCTGCTTATGTAACTGTTTACAGGCTACCTGCACAACCTCCTGTGTGTGTTCTCTCAGCAGGTACAATTATACTGAAATGTGTATAGAGTACTAGACAAGCTTGAAATTACAGTGTGTGTATCTACTAAAATACCTGAATTGATTAATCTGATTTCCAGATTAATTGATTACTTCCCCATTAGTAAAAATAAAGAATGCCTCCCATTAAAGAGTAAAAATTCACTGAGAAAGAATGTCAGCAGGACAACGTACACTAAACCAGGCCATAAAAGAAAACTGTTTGGTAAAACAATTTGTTTCTTTGCCTGATTTTTACTTTGCCAGAATTCCATGATTCAGGACCAAATAGATATTGGCTGTTAAATCCTACAATATATGTTGTTCCTTTGCTGTAATGCTGTAGGTTCCTTCTCTACCTGAAATGTTTTTTTCTTTACAACAGCTACACCATGAAGTGCAGAAAGTAGGAATTTATAGTGGTCCGTGGTCCCCTCGATGTGGTACTTGGCATGCTCGTTCTGCTGTGACGTGCTCCTGGACACACTCTGTAATGCACTCTCGGACACATTTTTCAGGCTCTTTTTCCACTAGTGCATTATTAGAACAGCAATGGCAAAGGATATATCACCACAAGAATGCTATTGTCCTGAAGTAAACTCAGAATGGAAGGATCAAGACTTTCAGTCCATTTATGAATAATAATATGAAATAGTTTTCATCAACATTATAACATAACATGGTAAAATCACCTTGCTGATGCTATTACTAAAAAGGAAACATGGAGATAATTTATTTTATTGAACAGTTGCACCATGTTATAAATTTCATGCATATATTATTTGTAGGAGTCAAGCACTTTGCATTTTGATTATACAAAATGCAATAACGCAATTGTATAAATTACCAAGTTTTTATTCCACTGTGGTAAATTAATGCAGTGCTTTCCTCTTCTGCAGCTCAACTGCTTTATGCTGTTTGAGGATTTGTAATTTTAAGCGCTCTAATTTTTTTAGAATTAAAACTGAAACCCAGTGCATACACAGCTAGTCATTTGAGCACCTCTCCAGTAGGATGTTCTGGAGAGGTTCCAAACTCCATCTGCAATGTATAGAAGAAGAAAGGAGGAGGACAGTGGCTCTGAGGTTTGGAGCAAGATTGTGGCTTGGTGAACATGATGTTACTGTGCCTGCCTTCCAAAATATGACACTAACTGTATAGAAGTTGTTTGAGATACTGCAAAAGTTATAACATGTTACGTTCTTCATGTGCATGCCTTGGTTTACTTAGTTTTTGGCACTCTGCTTCAGGAAGATCTCGTGGTAAAAATGGCATTTAAAGAATGCTGGTATAGGAAATGTCTGAGAAGAAAGGGGGGAATAGTATGGTTTGGATGATTAAAAAAAAAAAAACACAACAAAACCCCAAGAGGAATATCAGAGTCCTACAAAACAATTAATAGTGTGAGGCAGGTTTATCAGATGCTCCCGCTTACCCTTTCAGATGGGAACACGAAGCTTAATGGAAAGGTAACGCACTTTGAATGAACTGAAATAGTTACCTCACACAACGCGCAATTAACCTGCGGAGCTTTTTATCATTAGATAACTTTAAGATCAAGAGCTTAGATGGATAATAAGGGGATTATATGATATTCATGTGGATAATGAGAAGATCAAGATTTATTACAGAAAATCAGAATGCATAAGAAATCATGTTTTTAGGATGTAAACTGATGGGATCACTAAACATTAACTGACAGGAGTAGGTAAGAAACTTCCCCGAGGGAGGTTGTTCACCATTAGGTTTTTTGCACCCTTTTTAAATATGTTTATTGTTACATTCGCTATTACTAGCCCAGATAGCATTTAAGATTGAGTAGTCTGTGAGACTAAGATATATACACCAGAATTTTCAAATCTCTAGTGGCTTTTAAGAGCAAAGAGTTGTTCTGGGCATAGAGTTGGAAGTATTTACAACACTGTGAAGGTTTCTTTGAAGTATTTTAAACATGCACTAAAATTGAGGTTCAACCTTTTCAAGAGGGAAAATGCAGACTTTGGGAGGGAGATTTTTCTACAAAACTTATTGCCCTCACTCTCAGCATGGAGATGTGGGCATGTATCTGAGTACTTTGGCTCCTAAACATGGGCAGTAACTGCCATGTCTTCTTCAGGGAGCTGCTTTTCACCTGAGACTCCAGCAATGTGAGAAATGCCTGCAGCTCAGAAATGCTTCAGGTCTTGTCTCTGAAGTTTCCTCTAGACATTTCTACACCTGTTTCTGCATGTTCTGACATCTGCTCTAGTCCTGCCAGGCTTTGGGAGTTCAGCAAATACCTCTCAACTTCAGGAGTTCAATTAACCAGCAGGTAGCGGCCAAGCAAGTGAAGAACTGAAAGAACATTTGGCCAGAGTAGGGCTGGGATCCAGGCTGACACCATCAGTGATGGAGCCCTAAATGTCCAAGGTCTTCTCCTTTACAGTCTCCCTTGTCCCTTTGAGACTTCACAAAGGATAACCCTTCCTTAAGAATTTTGCTAGGTGAGCTTTATAGGACTATGCTTGCCATCTGCAGAAGATTTAAGATAGAAGTCAAGAGCTCCTGATTGTTTTTGCAAGTCAGAAGGTCTCACTTAGAGCTCTTATGCCATTATGTTTGTCATAGAAAATATTTCTACTATTTTGGAGTTTTTTAATCATGGGTCATTATTCATCATAATGAACGATTATTATTTTTTAAAATCAGGAATAAGTGAAATCAGACTGTAATCTTTAAAAAAAAGAAAAGAATCTCTATCTTGTGGATTGCTGTCATCTAGACCAGAAAAAGGGGAGGAATATCCCTGAAACAAAGGATTTTATAGGAAACTGGAGCGTACAGGCATGGCCTTCTATGTCCAGTTATTCTTCTACAGTGCTAATTTTAGGATTTTGAGGTAGAGTAATAACAGTATACCAAAAAAGATGCAGAATTAATCAGTGAGACAAAGTTGGGAGTATTTGTTTTTAGTTATATTTTTTTTGCCAATCAAAATGCATATTCTTAAGTGATGAATAGATAATCTATTAAATGATTTAGCTCTGTTTATTTCCTTCAGTATTATATTGTCTTATGAGGCAATTTACAAACTTGGTGAGAAACTGTAACATAGTGTGGAATGATATTAGTAACTGTGCTTAGGACCCGATCAAAATTGATAGATTTCTGCTGGGCAGATCATAAATTCAGCAATCCCTTTAATGCAAGTCCTTTTATTATTACTTGCATATTGGTTGTTGCTATGCCACTGAAAACTAATTTAAGAGTATATAAGAAATTTTGCTGCTAGAAGGTGAGATCAACGTATGAAGCAGTAAACACTGAATTACGATTATCATTCTCTTCTAAGCTTTTCTGGTCTGATTTAGTTTGCAGTAGATTCCAACAGAGTTAAGAAGGACAATCCTTAAAAACAAAAATGATAAATTCTGAAAGGCTAAACTGTGAACACCAGTTTAGTTCAGTGAAACTCTTTATATATAAATAACAGCAAAGAGCCACTGATTCCTGCTTATGGCTATTATTGACTTACAGAGAAATCTCACTTATATCAATCAACAGGTAGATTTGGCCATAAGATTTTTACTACTAAGTAAAATGAACTGAAAAACTGACCTGAAGTTAACTATCTTAACGTGTTATGTTTCACAAAACTGTGTTTAATGAGAACTGGAGTTGCAATAAAAATGAAGGTTTTCTTGAAAGTGCAAATACCGGTTTAAAAATTAGAAAGAACATATTTGTCTGTTACTTGGGTACTGCAAGTAAGCAATGTAGATTGTGTTACTGCTGCTGCTCCTGGCCTACATAGACCAATTTAATGGAGATGTCATCTATACTGAAAGATGTATAGACAAAAAAGCCTTACCCAAGTTTCAAGAAATTGGATGAGAATGAAATAGCTTGGACTTAAAGCAGGTAAAATGCAGGGTACCACTGATAATGCAGTTGGAGAAGGAATGGGAAGCAGAAGAAAGGCTGGATGACATAACCTGCCCCCCACCGAGGACTTATTATGTGTTTGTAACCCTTTATAGGGCATGAACGTGACTACACTTCACAGCAGACTATTTGGCCTTGCTGGAGATGCTGATAACTCCTGAATGTCCACGTAGTGATTCCCACACCTTCCTTTTTTCTTTACTTCTTCTGGCACAGTTTGAATGTTGATTATATTTATAGCAAGAGTTGTTGAAGTGAGATGGACTAAATCTCACTGTGGACTGTTTTCTGTGCCTCTCCCTAGCAGAGGGGGCGGTCATGGCTCTGCCAAGGTTGACTTTGTGCTCCTTTGGGGAGGAGAGCTGTTCATTCAACACAGAACAAATGTCCTCCTTTTTCCCTTTTATTAGCAAGAGGCTGGCTACAATCTAGTCATTTCTATGACCTGTTTCTTCTAGAACAAAAGGTTAATTCTGAACACTTACGTTTCTAAGAGAAGTTCTGATATCTGTTTATTTTCACTTTAGGAGAGCAAATTCTCATCTGTAAGAGAGCTCTAAAGGACCTGTTCAGAAACTACTCTTGATGTTAAACACCTTTGAATAAACAGAGCTAAAACAATTAGAAATGTCAGTTTAAAAGGATTCCTACTTAATAGCATACACAGTAAATCAAGCAAATGAGATCCTGTTCCAGAAGAATACCAAAATCCAACTGCTTCTAGAGGGGCAGGGCAGCTACTACCTTTTAAAAAAGATAAGAGAAGCTGCTTTTTGAATTTGTTGGCTTTTCCCCATGATTCTTGGCAATTTTAGGTCATTGAGAAATATTAAAAAGGAGTTTTTAGTACTAAGATTGCATGTAACTATGTAAAAAATGTGCCTTTCATGTATTATTTTAAAAGGATTGAAGAGTACTAACAAAATGGTCTTGTACAAGAAAGTGTTTAAGTCTGTTAGCTTTCAGATCACAAGACCTCATATCGCTTAAGGTGATTCAGTAGTTCAATCCACATATCAAAATATGGTCTGCTTTATTGATAGTAATATTCAATACAGTAAAAATTTTCTGACTACTTCTTTCCAAGTGGTCCTTCTGCAAGGGCAGGGCAGAACAGAACAAACATCTAAAATGGACTACCCTAGTGACTCCTGGGGTTTTAGTTTTCATTTTATTCCTTCCTATTAGTGAGATGTAAAGATGGTTCTTTACAAATAAATGTCAAATCAATTTTATCACTTTGATCAGTGCCAAACCTTCCAATAAGTACTTAGTTTATATACAAATGTCTTCTGTAACAAAATATAATCATATTACTAGAAGTTCTACAGAAACAGTAGAAAATAAAACAGATTTTCAGGATCAAAATCCAATGAACTGATCTGTCAGTAGCCTAGTACCAGGAAACAATACTTTCTTCTTGTTGGGGATTTTCTTTGTCAGTGATTATTATAATTTTTTTTCTTGATAGATAGTTCTGTGTAAACATAAAGATATTCAGTTTTAATCAGTAGGATTCATTTGTACTTATCCAAAGCCTGTTGCAGGGAGCCAGACTTTGTATTTGCGGATGGAGCTTTCATTCACATTCCTTGATCGTGCTCCATGGTATTTGCATATTTCTAAACCACTGTTAACTAAATTGTACCAGTGAACTCTCATCCCAGTAATTACCATTTGTAGTGCCAGCTGCAAGAGCTGCCGAGGCTGTGTCTACCAATCTGGGACGGGGTCCTGAGGGAGCCAGCCCTGACCCCAGAGCGAGAGGTGCGGAACAACCCCCCCTCTGCTTGCTCACGCTGGGTAGCGTTTGGCCCTGACCTTCCTTGGGTCCCTCAGAATTATTATCTGTGCCTTTTCACTTCAAAATGCCTGCAGAAATGATGCTGAGATATGGGGGGGTTGTTGTTGGTTTGGTTTTGGTTTTGTTTTCCCCACCCCCCAGAGTGACAGTGAGGTTATGGGAATATTCAAAGGCACAGGGCTTGCTGGAGGTGTTGGTAGGCTCTGTAAAGCCATTTTGATGATATTCCTTGTACAGAGTGATCTCTGGAAAGAAATACCACCGCCTAGGTTTGCTCCAAAAGTGTGGAACTTTAATGTATGTTTGTTGTGGATGATCAGGGACCAGACTGGAAAATAAGGCATTTTACAGGGTTAGCATAGTACCTTCGAAAGGATTACTGTATTTAAGCTGTTAAGATACAGCCTAGAGCGCTATGGCTATGCCAAGTAACAAAAATAACAGCAATAGAGATCAAATGGATGAGCAGCAATTACCGATTCAGGTTGTCACGCACTCAGTCCACCCCAAAGCAAAGTAACAGCAGTAAAGAGTACATGGGCCTAGTTAGGCACTGGTCTTCAATTGCTGGGGAAGTTTAAATATTCAGTGTTACTTTAAGATTTTCAGGTGGTTTTGGTTTTGTTTTGGTTTTTTTTAACTGAGATGGAATGATATTGCCCTGTCTGCCATGACAGAGGTGTAGTGAACTGCTACGGTATTTCACGCAGTACAATTTAGTTATGGTGACCTATCAACGGAGTATAAAAAGACATGGAGCTGGTAAGCTAATGTTGCATAGCTCTTTAGTTTTATTGTGCTGTGATTCAGAGTTATAACAATGTATATGGGAAAATATCACTGCAAACGTGGCTATCGTGTACTCAGTCTAAATAATAGGCAGATCAGATAATCTGAAAATAGATACCGCTGTATAGAAAGAATATCATTGTAATTAAGCCATTATAGGTGACACAAGAACCTGGCACAAACCAACCCCCACATCCTTGCCAGGAAGAACATCTTAGCGAGGATGAGCCCACCACGCACTGCGGCTCGTTGCAAAGGCTGTCGCGGGCTGGTTGGCCATGTGTGGAGGAGAGGAGCTCTCCCAAGGGACGAGTCGCTCCCTGCGGTTTGATTTGGCCGGAGTTGTATCACATCGATCTCGCTGCAGCAGGTTCAGCTTTGCAGATAGCACAGCGGCTTCATTGGTTCTGCTTTTCCTTGTTTTACAATTCAAAGCTATGGTAAATAATTAAAGATTAAAGGGAAGTTAAACTTCAGGAAATAAAGAGACTAAAATTATTAGCAATTCCGGTCCCTAATGGCATCTCAATCAGGTTGTTATTGTTTCTCTGCCTTGCCTCCTTCTCTGTCACACAGTGTGGCACAGCGGGCATCTCTGCTGGCTTTGGGAGCTAGCTCAGGTGAACAGGGCTCAGCTTGAGCCACGGGCTTCTGTGTAAATCAAATATAACTTTGCATTGTCCAAAGAGCAGACCAGGAGGAAGAAAATCGTGGTTGTGGATTGATGTTTGACTTCTCTGAGGGTGCTGATAGACATGGAAACGTAAACAAATGCCCACTCCTGTCCATGCATGCAGAAGAGCCTGGGGCCATTCAGGGAGGCTCTGTCCTTGCAATTGATCCCACAGCTGGTAGTCAGCAGAAAGAAATAAGAAACATCTCATCTCTCGTGCTCTCCTGTGCCCTGCTCCAGTCCAAAATACATGAGAATGATTATGGACAGTCATGGAAAGAATGGATAATTGTTTCTTAGGTATACCGTGGTATTCATAACATCTTCTTCAGGAAATGTAGCAAAAATGTAGAAAAATGTTGTTGCAAAGCAACTGTGAAACTCCATTTTCAGTTGTACCTATTATGAATTTTTCCTTGATGATTCTGTTTCAAGAGTAGCCTTTTCTGTACAGTGAAACATGACCTTTCTCTTCAATGTGAACCTTACAGTATGCTCATTTCCCTGGTAAGCTAATAAGGAAATAGATATAAAAACCCCCATGAGCCTCACTTGTAAATTCCTGGCATGTTCCCATTTTATCCCCTGTCCTCAAAAATGACCTTTCATCACCCGTGTTATGGAAAATCTCTTAATGTTGTAACACATTTGTGAAATTAAGGTTTTGGCTAGACATGTTCTACAGATATGCTTAAGACCAGCAGAAAGAGAAAGCATCAAATTCCGTTTGTGCCTTGCCCACTGGGTAGGGTTTTTTCACCTAATGGCTACTGAAGCCTACTATTGACCTCCGCAATTTGCTGCCAGGCCACTGAAGTGCTAATGAGCCATCTATGAAGTGTGAAAGTTTCCCACCCAGGTTTTGCATGACTGAAGTGTGTTGTAATATTTGGGGGATTATTTCTGAGTGTGTCCCAATTTACACACAGAACTAGAAGTTTGAAAGTAGCTTTTATTTCCTTCAGACTCTAGACTCCGCTGGAATACCAAACTCTTAGAAATCTTTTCAAAACAATTTCATCATTAGTACTGTAATCGCTACACCATTGGAAAATCCTGCACAGAGTTTTAAAACATTGAGTCTTTTTTTAGGAATTGAAGGAACGTTTGGATTATTTGAGTCTACGGGGAAATTTTTTTTATAAGTGTTTCCTTACTAGGTCTGTATAAGGACACATGAAAATGTCTTTTACTTTACAGAGCCTTTTTGAATTAGAGGACTTTGTGTAACTGAGGCAGAAGATGCATTTCAAGTGTAATCTGAAATGTTCTATTAAACAGAGCTATTTTCATCACAAATTACTAGTTGTTCCCACTGAAAACAGGGACATAGTCTGTTCACATATTAGCAGACGTGCTGATACAGCCCAGCATGAGATGGAGGATGACAGCTCCATGCATAAACTGTAAAATTCCTGCTTTGTTTGANACTGTTATGCAAATCCTGTCTTTAGGCATGAAATTCCAATTACAAATTACTGGTGACACAGGATGGTTACAGTAGAGATAATCGATTATTAATTGTATAAACACTTTAACTTTTGGTAGGGAGAGGGAAAGACTGGCTTTCATGAGTAACAATTAAAGGTAAATTATCAGCCATGACTCTGTAAGCATACCCAAATCAAAAAATACTGATTTCGTCTAATGAAACACCTCTGCTGAGATATACCTGTCACAGCCTGCCTTGCAGAACTTGTGGGGAATCTTCTGCACAACCAAATGCAGAAACAGTTCTGAGTTGTTTTTTGTCCTGTTTTTCATATCACNTTTTTAGGAATTGAAGGAACGTTTGGATTATTTGAGTCTACGGGGAAATTTTTTTTATAAGTGTTTCCTTACTAGGTCTGTATAAGGACACATGAAAATGTCTTTTACTTTACAGAGCCTTTTTGAATTAGAGGACTTTGTGTAACTGAGGCAGAAGATGCATTTCAAGTGTAATCTGAAATGTTCTATTAAACAGAGCTATTTTCATCACAAATTACTAGTTGTTCCCACTGAAAACAGGGACATAGTCTGTTCACATATTAGCAGACGTGCTGATACAGCCCAGCATGAGATGGAGGATGACAGCTCCATGCATAAACTGTAAAATTCCTGCTTTGTTTGTGAGTTGAGTTGGGAATTGCATCTCGGTGCATTCAGAAAGACAAGAAAATCGTAATCCAGCTCAGACAAACCTCCAGCATCAAATCCTTCTTTATCCTCTATCTCTGCCCCAGCACAAGTGTCATGCAGGCAGCAGAACAGGAAGTGGAATCTCATGGGACCCATCAGCACTAGTCTACATTAGGATTTTCCAGCAGGAATGTTAGAGGATTGTCTTCAGATCTGGCCTTCCCGAGCCCTCTGAGTCCACATTTGTTTGCATGCATGTGAGTACTAGGAGAGCTACACAGCAAAACTTCTTCCCTCACTGTAAGAAGGACATTGAGGGGCTGNTTTTTTGTCCTGTTTTTCATATCACTGATTGCTCTAATTCTTGTTTTAAATCTAGAACCAAAAAAAACATTATCAGTTTTCATGTAGAAAAGAGCTCCTCTTGCCACAGAAAGATGCTTTGTGATTATGTATTGCACATCCCTTGCATTTATTTAGCTCAGTAAACAGTACAAAAATACAAAGACAGCTTGTAGGAAATGAATCTTCTCTGGATTATCTTGTTATCTGAAGCCGTGTGTATTTCCTCTGGAAAAAAGAATGCTGGAATTATTGTGTTTAGACTTTGAATTATAATATAAATCAACTCACAATAGGAAAATAATTGGCTTTCCCACACCATAATCCTACGTTTCCAGGTTCTGTATTTAAATTGTGGTATTCGGTACAACTATTGAATTTCCTTGTACACAGTGTTAAAAGCTGACTTTATGGCCAGACGTGATGAGTGGTACCTCTCAGATAGGGGGGAATTTATCAGCTCTTTCAATAAAAAAATCAGATTCTGAAGAACAGAGTAGTAAAAATGTTCATGTGATGTTTCCCCTGCCGAAGCAGGACACTACTATAATTTTTTTTTTTCAGATGGCTCATTCTTGAGCATGACACCAAAGTCTGCTCAATATGAAAGTACTCGTGGGCTATGATGAAGGATAGGATTGGTGTATGGAAAGCTTCACATTACAGCAGAATGAACACTTTGTCCTTTTAAAAATGCCTCAATTTCCTCAACCTTGAAACTCTTTGGAGAAGAATTTGATGCATAGCTGAAAATAGTGCACCGTCCCTGGCTTGTGACTGTGCTGCTTGTTGAGAGTGGAAAGAAGAAATACAAACTGATGCTTGGACATATTCAGTGGTAGGCAGCATGTGTATATGGGTGGTTTTATTGGCTTTTCAGGGAGGTGGGCCAAGTTAAACACGGGTAGGAAATTTTTTCTTTAGGAAAATGCTCTGGGAAGTCATTTATTTTAAAAACTTTTTGGGAAATTATTGAAAGCCCCAGTGTAACTGCAACTCTGTTCTCTTTATTATTGAACCTGAAGGCATGAGGGATTTGGGGATCCATCTCCTTAATCCTTTGCTTCACGGGAGAAGCTCAAAGCCCATCATGCTCCACCAGCTCACTGTGCGCTCTGGCAGCAGGCAGAAGCTGGCAAGTGGGACTATCTGCGCCAGCCGCTGCCGACGGGGACATCAAACCACCCCTCTGCGAAATCGTCTCTTTACATGGCAAAAGTGAAGTCAACCACTGATGTACAGATTCGTTCTGTCACTTCTGCTGGCCTAAGGTGACACGTTATGTGGAAGGAGCTGGGTTAAAACTGCTGTAAGTTATCCTCGGTGAAAGGACAGTGGATATCGCACACCAGGCTTTTAATCTAACTGCATTTTTATTTGTTTTGGAGGGAGGATTTTATAGTTGAAGTGTTCACCTGTGTTCTTTCTGATAAGAAAATCAGAAGAGTGTGTACTCCCACAGAAAGTTTTGCCTGGCTGAGAAACAAAAATGGGCTGAATGAAAATTGAGGCAGTTTCTCAAGACTCTGTCTGCACTTATTAATTAGAATATGAAGTAAATAATTGCTACACCATGAAGGTTTGTATGCAGATAAATGCATAAAGGTGACAAGAATAAACTCATTGACACAAAATTACACAAAACATTTGCATCATATCAAATGGGCTCAATGTCTGTTTTATGTACCCTGGCAGAGGGAGTGTTTAATATCTGAGCAACTGCTTACAGGGAAACACTGGGACTAAGAGTCTAATCCTCGAAGTACCTTAGCACTTCCAAATGTCATTAAAAGTCACTCCACAAGAGCTAGATATATATTCTAGCTATCAAACACAGATTGCTGTGGGATGTGTATGGAACTGTGCATATATAATGTCCTACACTTTAATATTAAAGGGTAAGTTACATTTATCACTAGACGATGCTTCTGCAGATGTTTGATTGATGATCGCTTCCAACTGTTACGAAAACACGTGCTGCTTTGTTTTCACAAGCTGTCCCCAGTGATTTTCATTTGGAGGTGCAGGGAGGTGTTCTTGCCCTGCTGTGCCTATGCACAGCCGGCATAACAACTGCAAAATAAATCCATCTGCGTAAGCTGGGGAGCACCTTAGGATTTTCCTTTCCTGGCCACGTGTGGCTGGGTTTATGACAAAAGTTAAAATTTGATGCATAGCTGAAAATAGTGCATAGCTGAAAATAGAGAGGTGTATAGTTGGTGGGTAAATTGGGAGACAAAATCTGTGTTGTGGTCTCAGCTGATGCCAGGGCGCGGGTGAAGCGTCCCCTGAGCGCGGTCCATCGGTCTCTGCCCTGGCAGCGGGGGACAGGCTGCCCTGGGGGCTCCTCTGCCTGCTCTCCCCGTGCTCCTGGCTGCCAGGGCTGGGGTTTAGTTGGCCAAAGATAGGAAAGTGGAAGGGAGGATCCTCCATCCTTTCTTTTTCCCTTGAGTCTTTCTATTAATAACAGGGATGACCTAACTTCATGGCTTATTTAAGAGGCCAATCAACATCTTATATTATTTTGAGCAGAAAACAATGATTCTAAAATAGAGATTTCTGTTCAGATATATGAAACCATTTCAAGATTTAAAAATACAATCACCTTCAGTAGGGAAAAAAGAAATCAAAGCATCAAGGAACTTTCTGTTAATCATATGTGATGTCTGACCAAGGTACAGCGACAACAGCTTACCACGCCGGCACGGTGCGATCAGAGCGATGACTAATGCTTGTATTAACTCGCAGGAAGAATATTTGCTGTCTAATCCATTACTTCTCTAGTCAATTTGCAGGGTCTTTCTTGAAGTTAATGCATATTCAGTGCAATTACTGCCTCCTCAAGATCATTTCTGTGAGAGCACAAATAACTAATTAGCCATACTTCACTCTACGAAGGCTATATAAACGATTTAATTCATTTAGTCGTATTGAGCATACTAAGAAAATACTCCCAGTAACAGAAAGAGAAACAGGCACAGCACATCTTTGGTTTCCAGTTGTGATGGTTTACACAGATTTCACCATGAAACTGTTCAGTCCATAAAAGGAAAGAATTGCTTTTATAATATAAAATTGCATTAAGCTATGATTAAAAATTAACCCAACTTCTAATTAGAAAAACTCTGATATTAATGGTTAAATCCTTATAGCAATATATTAAAAGATTACCACTGACAATTTTTAATGAATTCATTTTAACTATCGGAGGAGGACACAGAATCAACTGGTTTTGAAGATGTTAATTTCTGTCTTCCGGAGTCTGGCCATAACTTTTTCCACTTTGTTTATTCCTTGATCTTTAATGTTGATTGGTCAACTTATATTTGCCTTTGTAAAAGTCTTTGAAGATGCTTCTTCCCCCTGTCCTTTTTCCAATCCTTTTTATTGTTTGTTTTCCTTGACCTTTTCTTGTCTGTCTTTTTTTACTCCCTAACTTTTCTGTTCCTCAGATGCAATTTTTAAAATACTTGTTCTGCATTTGTCAGGCTTCTATTTGAGTTGTTCAGAGTTCACTCAGAAAGTTTACTGAAGCAAAATCTTTGGATTTTTATATGTTGTTTCATCTAACCAAATAAATATTGAAATGTATTTTAATGTAACCTCTTGTTTCAGTAGGGTATACTGTTCAGGTCATGGAGACTAGGTGACAGTTCTTCCAATTCGATATATAACATAGCTTTAATGATATGCATATTTGTTTTATAATAGATAAAATATAATGCCAGAGGTATGCATGTGTATATATATTAAAAATACAGGTCATAAAACATGGGCAGATAAGCTACTGCATATTTTCATTGCATCATTCTCTCAACCCCTATTATTAATAACAATCCTATCTTATAGATGAGTTTTGCACTCTATGCTGAATGTAATTTTCTTACTAAGAAATCTATAAGTAATAGTCTTTACTAGTATGCTTACAAAAATTGCAAATATTACAAATGAGAGAGCCTCCAGCTTAACAGGTACTTTGCTATTTGCTGGCAGACTGACACTATAGAAATCCTTGAAGATGTAAGTGAGGTTTCTCCCCAAGTTTCTGCTTCTTTGTCAGGAACAAGGGATGTTGCAGAGGAAGCGTGAAGGCAGAGCCAAAGCTGGCAGTCTTGGTCTGTGGTTGGGAGCGATTTTTACTTTTTTTTTCTTCAAAATTTTCATGGCAGTGTGTGCATGTACAGTGGGATAGGAGAACGTGTTCTCAATCTTAGTTATTCACAAGCTTAGCATATGTAAAACACAAATGGATGGTGTTGCATGTAACACGTGGGTTTTGTAGGGGAATTTTACTGGGCTATCATTAAAGAGTATTTTCAGTTTACGTACTTCAGCTGTCCCCCTGACTAAGTAACTGGCATTCAGGATTTTTCAATTAACCATTTTTAAAAACTTAGTGTCTTCAAGCATATCTCAAACTTCTCCACTTAATAGAAGAAAACAAGATAAAATTCCCAACAGCCGCATAGTGCAAGCTCTAACTTATCTATCTTAACAGTACCAGAGCTACCACTGTCGATGTTGCTGTGTTCCAATTATATTTAGAATAATAGTACAATTATATTTGAAATAACAGTTTCCTCCTCTCTGAATGAAAATAATAATTGATATATATCTCTCCTATGTATATTGAAAAATATAAAGTTTTACAGCAATCATTCCCAGGCCTGATCCTTCGTGCGTGTTCAGTTTGAGCTGGTCCAGCCATTCTTATGTTTCAGTGTTATTTCCTTATGTGTGTTTTTGTAAAAATCCCTAAGAGACTCTGTATTTTTTTTATTCCAACTCTGTCACTTTTCTGCATCAAACTAGGGAGGGAAATGCTGGAACATCTTAGTGCTGGTGAAGTTTTCCCAGTCAGGCTGCTGCTGGCAGCCGAGGGGTCGAGAGCCCGTGAGCTTCATGCCCACGGGTGTCCTCTCCGGACCGATGTAATCCAGCCACATGCAGCTGGGAACAGCACAGAGCTCATTAATGAGACACGTGGGGCAGAAAATAATGAACAGGATTATTGTAAATAACACGGAATTGAAAAGAATTTATTTAGGATATGAATTTATTTAGGGTATTTTAGGGAAAAAATCCTAAAGGGCCAAAATAGGGAGACAACATATTGTGACCAATAACATATTAACTAAATCTTGGTTTACAATGGAAGCTATCAAAGTTTGGAAAGATTAACATGACAAATAACGGTGACCTGGATATACTAAGAGTAGCAAGAGGCATGTCTCCTGGCTTCTCTTACAAACTGAGCTTTGTATTTTTCTTCTCATGGTGGGGCTATCCGTGAAGCACTCTCACTCCTTTGGGAATGAAAGTCACAGGAATGAGCTGTATTTCCCCCAGCAGATCAATTCTTATGCTTTAAAACAATGAAAGAAGCAGTAACATATTATAAATTTAAATGATCCCGCATGGTCTTTACTGTAGAGATGCAAAGGTCATTAAATAATGTCATTTTTAGCCCTACGTCATGGGGAGCTATCTATGATATATTATCTAGCTTTCTGATGGAAGTAAAAATGATTAATTTTTACTGTCTTGTATAGTTTACTTATGAATGTTCCTTGCGGGACAATCTGGGCTAGATTATTTGGCTAATGCGTACTGAAGCTGCGCTCTGTATTTTTAATTGAAGAGAAACTGGTTCCAGCTAAGGGATGACATTAAAATGTTAGATGTAAAAATTTGTTTTGAGTGAACTATTTAGAGGAGTCATTGTTTTCTGTGAAGCGTGCATATTCGATATCCTGAGTAATAAAATAGCTACTGAATAGCATTCTGTAGGAAAGAAAGAAAAACTAGATGCTGAAGTGGGTCATAATTAATCAGGATACTGATGAGGTTCCCATATGTCCCATCTCAACGAGCACACAGCATCCTTTCACCAAAGACTAAGCTGGAATGTGCAGCTGCTCCAAAAAAATCCAAATTCCAACAGGATTAAATAGTTATCTGAAGAATATGTTTATGCCATTAATGATTATTTTAGAAGGGATAATGAAAAAGCAGTACTACACCCATAACTGCTTTTACTTAATAACTTTGTGATGTATTTGAACTAGAGCATGAAGAAAGCTTCTGCCCCATTTTTTGCAGTAAAAAAATATGCTCAGCTCAATTCCTTTTTCCCCATTTCATCTGCCAGGCTGCTCTGGGTTTCCCTGGGGGAGTTTGAGTTCCTCTCCATCCCTTCCTGCCCACTTCTAGGGACATTTTCTAGGGCAAGGCTTTTCCCTTCTTCCATTTTCTGGGCATTCTGAGCCACATTTTGCTGGCCCTGGGGGATGTGGATGTCAGTCAGGTGTTCTCCCTGAACGTGTCGGGTTTTTTGTTTTTAAAGCAATGTAACAGCTCACTTCTGTTCCTCCTTTTTGGCTTTTCACACCTTCTCCAATGCAGTCAAGCCACGGTAGGACTGGTTATGCACCTCTTACAGCAGAGACATGTTTTTTCTGTTAGTTCAGGATCAGCCTATTTGCAATGACGATCCCTTCCAGGGGCAGCCACCAAGCTCCTCTTGTCTTTTTAGCTCCTGAAGTACCTCTGTGAAGTTTATGCATCCAGACTACATGTATCTCGTTCCTGTAATGGGCAGGGTAAATGGGATCACATCATTTCCGTACAAATCCTGCAATGCTTCCACAAAAGCCCATTCCTACACATCCATTAAGTTTATGACTCCAAATTTAGAAGGGGGACGGCAGCTCGCGGTAGCAGCGCGGGGGACTTTGGCGGGCAGGCTTCGGTGAGACAATTTCTGCAAGGTGGACAGCACACACAGATCAATTCTGCTGCAGACCTAATGGACGGAAAGGAAATTGGGAATTTGCAGATTCAATTATTTCTTTGTTTCTTGCCAGAAAATGGCTTCTATGTTCCCAAACAGAGTCAGCCATAATTAGGCTGTGTTTCATTTTGCTTATTTCTAAACAGTGCACATGTCTAAATATACATACATTTCCATCTAAAATGTTTTAATAAAAGCAAGTAGGCAAGAAAATGTTTCTCATAGGTAATTTCAAGCAGCCCAGTGAAATACTAGCAAAGCAGAAAGCAAAGCAAGCAGCTTCTGATATTACAGCAGAAATGTTTGTCTAGGCCTGAAGTGAATGCACATAGGACTAGTGGTTTAAAGTCACCTTTTGGCACTGAATATTAATATCTGTGATCATAGCTTGTATTTTCCTAGCAGATAGGAGTGCTTTGATAGTATTAAAGATTTTTTTTTTTATCCTGAGCTTGAATACCCTAAAGTAGTAGATGCAGCAGCCTGGAAATATGTTGCAACTAGGCCACCTCTATGGCAAAAGACATTTAGAGAAACAATGTTTTCCACACTTCATTAATGTTCAGGTAGTTTGTGGCAAAATGATCTTAATTAAAATTCTTTTTGACAATTACCCTGTTACATGAAAATGCACATGAGAACTTTATTTGGTGCCAGGGCTATCAGAAATGAATTTAAAATAGAAAAAAAATGTTTTGTTGGACTTTTGGGATATTGCTAATGCTTTGAATGGGAAAACCTGACTTTTTTCCCTCTTTAGCGGTTTGGCAATATCCCTTCTCTTTGAGGTCTCATCTTGCTACTCCCCTCTTCCTGCCTTGGAAAAGCTAGGTTGAGTTTTCTGTGGAATTGAAAACAATTTATTTGGGGTATCTTCAAAGTTCTATTGCAAATGTCCTGTTTCCATAATGGGAAGCCAGCTTATCATGACCAACAAAATAGAAAATCAAAATTATATTAAAACTGAAACTGGAAAAAACCCAGCATAACATATCAAACATAGATATGGGATCACATTTATACCAACCCATAAATGACATTTTAAAATACACCCATGTTGACCTGTCTCAAATCAACATGTTAACTTCTCCAGCTCACTTAAAACGCTGCCCAGTAGTGAAATCATACCAGGAGTACTGGACCTCAGGTTGAGATCAGGGTCTCGACACCCCTATGTTGTGCCATGTGCAGGAACCAATAAACCCAAGCAGGATCATCTCCTAAGCAGTTTCTGCTCTTCTGGAAGTCAGTTCTGCAAGCCGGCCTATTTCACTAAGCACGTGGACAGGCTCAGCACACAGGTACTTGTATATCACAGATACAATTTATTTTATCCTTGAACAGTTAAAGGGAACCTTAGAGTCGTATAGGACTATTAATTTATGGTCTTTGATTGTAAGATCTCCTGATGTTTGCAGAGAATACTTGAGTAAGATGAGTTGACCTTTTGCAGTGCAAATCATTGGCTTATCTGAGGAATCTTGCTAATTTTGTGAGCAAATATTGATAATAATAAATATAAGGTGATAATAAACATTTAGCAGTTGGCAAGCTATTGCCAGGTAAAGGAGGAGCAAAAAACCCCACCATGATCTAACGAATATTTTTTCTTTTTTTTCTGATAATACAAGAAAGGGAAGAAAAAAAATTTTTTTAAATGAGAAGTTTTTCTGTAACACACTTCTCTTTATTACGGAGCTATAATTCACAAGTATAGTCTTAAGCCAGATACTTAGTTATGCACCTGAATATTTCCTATGATTTTGACCAATTGTACATTCCCATACTCTAGAAGCATTGATTATCTCCCCTTCCTTAGATAAACCTGCGTTACAGGAGCCTAAGTTAAATATTATTTAGTATCTTTTCCTTGAAAACAAAATAAATTAATATTTTCAATGAAAATCAAAATTCAGTAAGTTTGTTTATCATAGTGCTTGCTAATCAATCTGTTAAGGAAGCTGAGCCTCTCGATCAGAGTTGAAAGACCATTGTATTATAGAACTGTAAAGTAGATTTAATGATTTTTGTTTTGTAAGTATAATTTGAATTAATGATGAGGATGAATTCGTTCAGAGCAGAATCTGAACTCCTTATCAATACCACTGATACAGATACCGTTTTCATCAGTTTTGCAAAGATCTTTGCCTTTCCTTTATGTATTCTCTTTTCAAGGTGAAAAATGTTTTATTTTGTGCTTCATTCTTAGGCATAATTTTGTCAGATTACATGAATTTTGTATCAAAATGAGCCCATAGTTTTTTCATCTTAAAGCCTGAAATGTAGCCTGATTGATGTAAGGTTTATATGGTTTGCAGGTTTTTGGCCTTCATCAAGGTTTAATTTCTTAGGTAAATGCTGCTTTTGAAGTACTCGATTAGTACTGTGAGTTCCATATTGTTTCAGTTAGAATCTATTTATAAAAAACAGGAAGCATCTTAAATTTAGTATTCCTTATTGAACTATAGCTAAAATAATAATGCGGCTTTTGGGGTCATATTGAAGGTTCTTCTGAGCTAAATTTCTAACCTATGAGCCATAAAACGTTTTATTTTTATTTCTTAAATTTACACTGTAATAAAATTTACTGAAAAATTAGGACAAGAAACACATCTGTAAATGAGTAAATATGTGATTTCATATCAATACCACTGGTGCAGAATTTATCTCGTTCTGTTTCATATTTTCATCTTCCAGTTTTGTAATTATATGGCCCTCCTGACAAGCCTGGCGGATCATGCTGTTTGTCCATGAGATTTAGCTTTGACTTCCACTCAGAGCTACCAAGTTCTTTTATATTTCTTTAGCGCTTTACCCAAATTTTGATCTCACTACTAGCGAAGCAATGAATATGATGCTCCCTTTGTTTTAATTACCGCTTTTCAATCTCTAACCTTCAAACTGGAAAAAAATAATATTTCTGCTGGATTACTTTTTTAATAAATGTATCTGTGTCAATAAACATATATTTCACAGCTATGCTGGATAATCACTAATGCCAGCTTGTTTGGAGAAGAATCAAAATTATGTCCCTCCAAATAACACAAATCAGCAGTGCTTCAAAATTAGAAATGTGTTGAATTTCTACCAAGAAGTTGCTTCATGTGTCTTTTGAAATACTTCCCATTCCTTAAATCAAATATTAGCACAACACCAAGTTATGTCAGCCCCAGCAACTCCCTGAGATGAAATAAAAAGCATAGTTATTTGCAGAACCTTCAAAACGTATGAAACAAATATTGTAGCTGAGATTGTTCAAAGGAGGCTGAAGGAAACAAGCACCGAGGTGGAAGCAGCTGGATACATCATATTTCTCCTTCCTCAGGAACTGACCAACTACGTGTAGTCCCAAAAAACATTTTCTGTAATTATTCCTTACTGCATCTTGGAAAAAAGTTTGAGTCACTGGGTACACTGTGGTCCTCTGATTTTTATCAATGTGCAAAGAATATTTTGTAGTGTGAGCAGTGCTTATCTTAAACAATCTGGTGTATAAAAATACATTAGATTCCATCTTTTATTACTCTATTTATAAAAAGAAATCTTTAATTCCTTAAAGTTGCTATAAATGTTTTTGAATAAAATTATGTTTATCCTCAGTTTTTACTGATAACTGTCATAAACTATGAATGCAAAACAGGTTAGATAACACAGATTTCTGACAATTTTGTGGGTGTGAAGATTTCATTTCTGCGGCCCAACATTTTAGCCTTTAGCTCATTTAGCTGAGCGCTGACCTCCTTTTGCTGTTATAGCATTCTTATGTTTGCTACCATAACTAAGGAATATTCCATCAGTCATTGCTCACCGCTCCAGCACATCTACATTTACACGTTCTTCCTTCCATTAATGTTTTTTCAATTATTTTTTTCCAAAGACATGTTATTTTGAAACATTTGAAGTTCTAATGTTTCTAATGTCTCTAGTTTGCTCTTGCTGTATTTGATTTCCTAATTTCATCTGGGTGACATTCACCATTTGTTCCTTTTTCCCATATCATTAGTGAAGACACTAGAACTAGAAATAATTTTTCTCTCTCGAGTACTAAATCGCAGTAGTTGTGTTTGTGATATGTGATGTTTTCTTCTCCCTTTTGGAGCCCAGGGAAGGTAAGGCACTCAGAACAAAAAGCCTGGAGAATAATCTGTAACTTGTGGGTTGATTTTTGGGGCTGAGGAATGACAACGTTACTCCCAGTTGACCATGCGTATTTGTAGTTAACAGTATGAATATCATCTAAAATATCTGGTGTTACAGATCCATTAAAAAAAATCAATTCCTTGTCATTGTTATACGTAATTGCATTCTTCCTTTAGTATATCTAATTACCTTTTGGGTACATCCTGTTGTTGTACGATATTTTTATTACCAAGACAGAGAAATATCAGCGACCAATAGCAGCAAAACGGGATATGAAACCTCATAGCCTGATCCTTAGTAGAAGGAGATTTAATTATAGGCTGATATTATAACATCAGAGAACAATATTTTCGCTAATGTACCACAAACATTTAATTTAAAAAGTTCCCAATTAATATTTATTCAACACCTGCTCAAGAAGAAAGTCCATCGCCCTGTAAAACTTACATCCCACTTGCCATTTCTCAGCTTTGTAAGGCAGCTCCTGTTAAGGCTTGGCTGGAGCATACAGCCATATTGAGCAGAGCCACCGTCACATCGTTAGTGTTAACGGCAAACCGGTACAAACATTATTTTACTTACCGTGTTCGTAATGGCATTAGTGTACAGAACTTTGTATATCCCACAGGTCCTACAGAGTCAGAAAACATCTGCTGTGCATCTGGATGGCAATCCAGCGTGACACCTCCTGAAAGATGGAAAGCATAAATGTTTTAGTCAAAGGGTAGACACGATATGTTTCATTTTTATGTAACTGGCTAAAGTGCTAGAATTTGGGACTTAAGGATGAGAATTGGAAACGGGTCACAGGAGAAAAGTTTGTCCATAACGAGCAGCTGAACTGCCTTGATGCCTAGGAGGAATTTGCAACTTTGGAAAGCACTAAAACCATGGTTTAATCTTTTGCACAGAAATTAGTGATCACCGTGATAAATCTGAATTATTGTTGTATAACTCTGTATTTTGCTTAGAAAGGATAAAAAAGAGGAAAAGGGTGTTGCACTGGAGATTAAGACTGTACACACAGTGCACTTAAGGAAATTGCTAAATCCAGACTTATATCGTTAACTTATTCCATGTTATCTTTTAAAACTCCTGAATACAAAAGGTTGTTTCTCTTTAGTTTACTACAAAATGGGTATGCATCCTTAGGAAAAAAAAATACTGAAGAGTGGATACCCATATTTGGCTTTAAAAATATGATCTTATGTCTGCAGTCTGTCCTGATGGGATGTGTCAGAAGAGCTTTGTCTATTTATAAGTTGTTTCTGGAAAGTCTCTAGTAGGCCTGTTGCTCAGGAGGGGCTTGGTGGACCTCTGATCTCCCCCATCAGCGTGTGCTCCAGGGCTTTGGTGCATGCGGAGTCCTTGTTCCGGGTACACTTATTTTGTATTTGAACCAGTTTTCTCTTGGCCTTGTGACGTGTGTGGTAGGAACCATTTATGTCAGTACCGAGCCTGCAGTGTCTCTCCGACAAGCACATACGTGAGGAACTCATGGATAGCTCTGAACAGCAGGCACTTTAGGTTATGATTCTCGTCTGCTTTAGTTATAAGCTAGCTGTATTTTATTTTTGCTGGTTACCTTCAAATCTTTTCTTTTTTTTTTTTGCCTTCTCCTTTTCTCTTTCCTTTTTTTCCCCCCAACAGAACTGCTGGTTTATTGGTATTCTCTTCTCCCCAGATGTCATTGTAAATCAGCCCTCCAGCTGTTTTCATTCCTTTTTCCTCTGTCTTCTTCTACAAAACACTTTAATTATTAAAATATAATAGTAATAATAACAACAATAAATGATCTCAATTTCTCAATTTAAAGTGGAATCACTTGTTTTGGCCAGGTTTTGCCAGCAAGCCCTGCAGCCTTTTCTATTCTGCTCTCCAAAATGCCACTGCTGCTATCACCTTTTTCATCTCCCTTCCACCAAACATTACACCTACATTACATCCCTGCTTCAGTCTCTTCCTCCTACCGCTTGTTTTGCTTCTTTACATTCAGCCTTTTGTGATTTAACCCCTAGTATTTCAGGCTCCGTGTCACCTATAGTAAAACATCTCTTAAAATTCAGATCTTCTCTCGTGCCTTAAAATTGCTCTCCTCTTGAAAATCTGCTGGTGACTTCAACGAGAAATGTTTGTGCATATGTGGTTGCAGTCAGAAATATGAAAAAGTTGTTATCTCTCGTTAGTTGTCATGGGTTCTACTGAATAACCATGATTAAATTTTAAGAAAGGTAAATCCAGATGAGATATACCATTTTCTTTATCTCAACAAAAACCTAAAGAAAAGACAGCAACCCAGGCTAACAAATAAAAACAATGACATTAATTAGAATAAATCATTAGCATAAGAAATCCAATGCATATTTTGTATGAAAAAGGTAACAAAGTCAAAAGCAATGCTATTTTCGTTCTGAAATGCAATAAATGCAAAGAAAAACTAGTGCATAACACTTAAATCATAACATTCTTATGAAACTCCATAAAAACAACTTCCTGCGGTGCTCTGTGTGTGTTACAAAGGACGGCTCATTACGTCTCCCAGTTTGACTCAGGTATTTGCTAGACTACTTTTGGCTGCTGATGTTTAGGCTTTAATTTTAATCCAGACTGCTTTTCTGGAAGCGCTGTTCTGAATCTCCCTCTGGTTTCTTCAAATGGAACTGTGCCTCCAACACCAGTTAGTATTGGCTTAAGTCCGACCGAGAAAATAATCTGCAGTTTTACTTCTTTTACCAGTCTTATTTTTACATAGCCTTCTGGGTTGAAAAAAAACTAACACAAACTAACAAAACCCAGTTCTTTCTCTATCTGCCTCTGTCTTTTCTGCATGGACACAGCCCTTCCCTCTGATCAGCATTTGTGAGTGGGTGATGAATACAAGCGGCAGACTGAAGTGACAGCCTGTAGCTGTGTGTCCTACACGTCCTTCCTCCATTCTCTTTTAACTAGTTTCAGTATGAAGCTCCCACCACAAAGATGAGACCCATGGGTAAATCTGCTTCATCATATGCTTGGAGTTTGTCCATTTTTTATCAGGGCCCAGCTGGTGCCTGGAGTTTGAATTTCCTTGCAAGGTTTGTAAATGTCTATGTCTCTTTTCCACTTATTCTGGGCCCTGCCCGGCTTAATTTCGTCAAGGCTGAGAGACAGGCACTGGTCTTTGGGCTTACACATCTCTGATCTGGGGACTGGGATCACTGGGCTGGCCATGGACAGCAGCGGCCACGGGGTGCGGAGGCAGCCAGTGCTGCAGGCGGTAACCAGGTCCATACATGCCCCTGATTTTTTTCTCTTTCAGTGATGGCAGTAGTGCAGACTCACCTAAGCCACCTTTGCCTCTAATTAACAAACTTGCCTCTGGCTTATTGAGCTGAATCAATTGATGAACAGGCCAAGGCAATACTGGGTTATCAGAGAAGATTAACCACTCAAAAAGCCAGGTGTGGGGGATTTTCCAGTGTGCAGTATGGTCTGAAAGTTAAAAGCTACCTCAGAAAAGCCTGTGCTACTTGGCAATCACATAAGTGAATAAAGCACAGACATGCTATTAGGTATTTACTTTTTATGTTTTGCCAGGTTTTAAAGCTAAATGCAGTGGATTTAAGAGGAAAATGGCCTTCTGGAGTGCTAAGAATTAAGCACTTGTGTTGAATTAGTTAAAAGCAAAGGATCTGCTTCCCTATTGCTTTGCATTTGTGTGGCTCTCTAGACCAACACCATCTTAAAGCAAACCGTGTATAAAATGCTACAGAATTAAGATACTAATGTTTATTTCCTTTTCATGCTGATATAAATTATCCTTCAGTGCTAAAGGTAATGAAGTAGCAACCTATGAATTATAAACAGGAGGGGAATGGAAACCCATTTTCACTGTGTGTATTTGTTCAGGCCATATTACTGCTGTGCCTGAGAATCTCCCGAGGTATTTTTGTATCCTCATAGTCTCTCCTAGGCAGGTTGTGTTTTTCCCACGATACAGATGGGACCTGAGATACCATGAGGTTAAATGACTTGCCTGACGTGACACAAACAGTCTGGAGCAAAACCGAGAGCTGAACTGAACTCATTTGCCTCTCAGTTCAGTGCCTCAATCACAAAATGATCCTGTAATATAACTTTGCTGGGGAGCCATGAAAATTGGAAGAAATACTACATGCTCTTTGGTATTATCAGTTTATTTGGTAATTTATCAGATTATTGGAAACTAGAAGGAGAAATCAGCTAGACCAATGTGTGAGTGTGTCTTTTCATCTGCTGCTTTGCAGTTGCATCGTTCCTATGGGTTGCTGGGGTCCTAACCCACACACTGCTGTGTGCATAAATTCCTACACCCGCATCGTCGGTCGGATAATTAAAAGTGCAAACAGGCAATTAAGTTCAAACTTATCCCATTATGAAGTGCATATGCAGGATCAGACTTACATTCCTGCATGCCCAAGGCTGAAAGGTTGGCCTGTAGGAACATCTATCTGTATCACGTACTGAAGGTGCTGCCACAGCTTTTGCCAACATTTCAACTTTACAGTCTATATTTGAACTATAACTTTGATAGGGAAGCAAAAATGTTGTACATTAAAAGCTGACATGGAAATCCCAGCCAAAATTCCATATCTATTATATATGTAAATATTTGCATTTAAGTGACCCTTTAGAACAATATCACTTTAAAGAAATCATGTTTAAAATGCTCCCAAATTGAAATATTAATGTTTCCATCCTCCTTGTGCTGCTAAGATTTACCCTTCAGTGCTCAAGCTAATGAAGTATTGACCCATGAAGTTTGAGTAGGATGGGAGTAGGAAACTTATTTTCACTGCTGGTATTTACACAGCTTGTATTTTTGCTATTTCAAAGTTAAAATCATGACTAAAAATAAAAATCACAGATGTGTCATTTTTTACGTTGAAGGAAGGAGCTGTAACCAAAAGTAAAAATGCTTTAAGTTCATAGTTCATTAGAATAGGCTCGTTCAATTATCTTATTTTAACATATGAGGTAACAGGACATTTAAAGTGCCTTACAGCCATTTTAAGAACCGTTATTATGTATTTTACATAACTTGATGCATCCATTTAGAGAAAATGGAGCATAACATACATCTTCAAGGGTTTTGATTTCTAAAGTGTAACCACAACTACAGGAAGTGCAGGATTCATTTCCATAAGATGTGTCAGATGTGCAAAACAAGGGTCTATCTAAATATTTAACCTCGTTTGGTACTTAGGATGGTCTATTGCTGCAGTATGAGTTTATTTAAATGCAGCTAGTCCAGCCACAGGACCGAGACGACTGCAGCAGCTTGTAAATAAGGTACAGTAAAGAGCAATGCTGGCAGCCGTGGGGAGAGCCCAGCTCGGGCAAGGTTGGCACTTGAAAGCAGCGGGGAAAGACCCATGAGACCCACACGTATGTCAAACCTAACACAGATTTTACTGCTGCAAGTACTTGGCAGAAGCATTGCAGCCTTCGACCTGTCTGTGTTTTAGAGATCTGGGCTCTACTTTGCCTGCTCCTGCTCAGCTCTTTTGTAAAAAACCTGCTCCCAAGCCTGACCCAGGGGGAATGACTTTGACCTTTAGATAACAATTTAGAGTGCTGGGGCTTCAGCTGCAGCATACATTAAATGCACAAACTGCCATTATAACTGTTATATCAGCGATTTATTTTCAAGCAATTCTTTCCACTTGCTCCATCTTTCATTGAATATAGTTCAGCTGATCACCTAAATCAGGCAGTCTGTCTTTCCTCTCGTGGCTATTTTCAGACTCCCATTCACACAGGAGGCCAGATCCCACCCCAAATCTCACAACTTTGACGGTGTGGTTGCAGGTGGTGATCCCTGGCCAGAAGCAGAGCTTGAAGAGGAGCGGTGCCGTTCTGGGGCAGAAGCTGGCCCGGGGCAGGCCGTGGGATGGGGGTGGGTCAGTCAGCAGCTGTACAAGTGGAGCTTCAGAGACCACGCTTGGGGGTTAAACGCCCTTCACCATTAATGAACAGACATCCCCATTTATCTTAATGCCTGACGGCAATGGAGATGGGGACAGATGGATGCAAGGTGGGGAAGAAAAGCAGTGTGGAGCTGGGGCATCGCACCCATAGCCAGCACTAATGTGCACAGTTGAGGAGAAAGGAAGCTGTACAAGCAGGACAGAGGAAAAGTACAAGCAATGCCTATAAACTGAAAAATCAATGACCATCGCACGGCCTGAGCTCTGTGCTGCACAAGCCAAACTACAGTAGTTATCAGTTTTAATAATCCAGACTGTTTTCTGTAGGTGCCGATGGCTCTTCCTTGGCACTGGATGAGCAGCTGTGGAAAGTGGGCATCTGCACGGAGCTGGAGGAGCAGCTGGGGCCACGGCGTGGTGACCACGCAGTAGTGTTTGGAGGGAAACCGCCATCATTTTGGCAAACACAGAGCGGGAGCCCCAGACAGGTAATTGTAAGTAAGTTATGACATTGGCTTTTTAGCTTCAAACTGAGCTTCAGTATGTCTACGTGGCACAGCGGAGGTAGATATGCAAGGGCGGTAGGGAGAGTCATAGCCACCCTGGAGGATGTCAATCCATCTTAGTCCCCTCCAGGAGGGTCAGTTAGCCCAAGGAGCGCTAACGTGGGCTCCACGGCACTACCTGGGGTAGCCACGTTGCTCCTTCGGGGCTGGCTTGGGGACCTTTGCCTGTGGCTGCGTTGTGGTGGATGGGTGTCATTGCATGGGAGCAGCCAAACTCAGGGTGCACACTCCCTCAGGAAAGGTTTGAACCACTGAACAGAGAGCTATCGGCAAGGTCATAGTACTATTACTTTCAAACTAATTTACTATTCATTATGAAAAATTAAATACTTTTTGTATTTTACTCAATCTTCATAATGAGACTTGTTCCTTCTAATTTTGGCAAATTGTGAATATGCTGTTCTGCTATTTAAGTTATGTAGTCTCATGTAATTATTTTTTATTAAAGCAAAGATTTTTTTTAAGGTAGGATTAGCATAATGGCAAGAAAATTGTATATTCTCTTGGGGTTTTATTTAAATATTTTTAAGCCATATTAGGTTAAAACTTACAGCTCCCATATATCATGCAGTTAATACTTAGAATTTCAAAACTCAACCTTTATTGTCCAGTTGAAATGAGGACCAGGCAGAGAAGAAAAGCTTATTCTTGACACACTAAAAAAAGTACTAAGCGTTTCAGCTGCTTGATCTTCCAGTGATCTCCTCTGACTTGGGCAAACCTAAAATGATTTAGAGCCTACGTTTTAACATCTCTTTTTAAAAAACTCAGACTTTGGTTTGGCAAAGTTGTGCCACAGTGCTTTCAAAGGCTTTAATCGCTTCTTTCAATGAGAACAGGAAAAGATTTGCATTTCTAAAAATTCCACCATGCGTAATTCTCTCCATTTGCAATACAGGAACAAGAGTGCTACCTGCCCTTGCTCTAGCCTGGTGTTTTAAAGTATGACTTTTATGTTTGTGTCTCACTATGTATTTGTACAGGACCTTGTAAAATGGGGCTCTTATCCCAGATAAACTTTTATTATTGAAAATACTGTACAATTAGTACATGTTTGGAATTATAAATAATTTTGAATGAAATTAAAATTTCTAAATGTTAATTGAAACTTATTCTACAGCTTCCAATAATACGTGAAAATTAAGATTATGAAAAATAGCTATGTGCTTGTCAATAATGTAGTTTTTAAATGTATTTTTTGTCAGGTGTCAGCATAAAACATTGAAATGGCAATCAGTAGTCTTCATTATTAATGCAATTGTATATGTGGTTTTCAGAAAATTTATTAATTTTAGTGAGTAGTTTATGCAACTATAAGCTAACATGCAATGTTTCCTTCTGCGACATTTCAAAAAAATCAGAAATTGAATCCCAATAACAGCTGTCTCCTCTGAAATAAACAGCTGTTTGGCACAAATTTACTGTACATATCCATATATTATGTATAATAAATACACACATTTGCGCACAACAGTCTGACTCTTGCAATTAGCCACTCAGGTGGATAATCGTATTGTCCTCATTGGGATTGTAATGATGAATATCCAGCTGCTTCCATTCCTTTTAAGGAAAGCAACACAAACTTTCAGCCTCAGCTCCCACTTCTGCGGTTGTGGCTAGGTTTCAGCGTCCAGTGTGGTAAATATACCTACCTCCCCATTTAACCTGGTGCACCAAGGGATACTAAACACTTCTTCTGAACGTGGACCCTAATCTACAGTTCCTGGAAAACCCTTTAAAGCCTCCCAAGATGCTGCCTGAGAAATCTGGCTTTCTCACTGAGGAGCTGAACTATGTTCTAGCTTAAGTTTGGGTGCTGAAAACTTGTGAAAAATTAGTCATCGTTTGAGCTCCGTACCTGCGTATGTGACAGGGCTGCATTATGGGGGATCCTGAGTGGCAGCAGGGATGCGGTGAGGAAAGGGAGGTCATTGTGCCATTTTCTCTCCCAGAGACCCAAAGGAAATAAAGGGCAAGAGCTCTGTCCATTCTTCCCTCATTCTTGGCCAAATAACGAGCATATCAGCTCTGGTGCTAAGGTAATACAATTCTCAGAATGACTTCAAATAAAAGAAAAAGTGAAGGCAGGTGAAAGGAGGGTGAAATTTGAGTTATGAGGACAGTATGTTTATACCTTGCTGCCATTCCTATGTAAAGTAGTATCATGAGAGAGATTCTGCTTCCTGCTAAATTACATAAAAGTCAAGAGCCCCATTTAGTTCTTATTATTGTTAACTGTTAATTAAAGAAAGAAACTAACTTCACAAAAAGTTTCCTGATTTTTTTTTTCAACTTTACTTTCAAGGCAGGAGATTTATCACATGGGAAAGAATCTATTCATTTCAAGATAGACTTTTCTTTTAAAAAAAGATGACCCCAGACACAGTACTATCACAGATGTGCTCCACCCCATCCGTTTAGGAGTGGTGATCTAAGGTGTTATTACCCCAGCTGCCAGTGCAATTGTCTGCTGGAGAGATGGCACAAATCATCCCAATTGCACATTGACCACCATAAATCACCATCCTCCTCCTCAAACATGGCATTTTAACAAGGAATCAGCCCTATCAATGTTTTAAACTAATGCACTGGATGGTCAGCTAGATAATAGGTATACAAGTGTGTCTGGTATTCTGGTGCTTCCTATAATGGAGGTAGACATTAAAAGGGTTGCAGGAAGACCACTGGGTTCAAAAAAAGTCTTGTTGATCACAGTACAATCCTCCTTGGATCTCCAGTACCACCTTTGCATATGTGATTTAAGGCACCAGATGACAATTTTAGGCATTTTGTCTCTTTCTGTTATTTAGAAAGTAATAAAGAAAACTTGTATATGTCTTTATTTCAGGCTACATTTCCCTTTAATTGGTTTCTTGCTACATTTATAATGGAGTGGTATTGGGTTTTTAGAAAATATTTTTTTAAAAAGGCTTTGTTCAGACTTCCTTTTGCTTACAGAACAATGAATATTAGACTTGTTTTTCATTGTCATCCATAGTTCATGATACCTATGAGGATCTTGAGAATTTCTCTTTTTTGTATATGCAAAGTTCACTAGTTTCCAGTATTTCAAAACCTGCTGCTTTAGTATATAATTCCCAACCGAAAACTAAATGCATGTAATATTAAGAAAATCAGGACAATATTGTTTTGAGGCCATGTCATATCATTTATGCAAAGCGGTTTCAGGAGGAACAGAAGTAATAAATAGCCAGTTCTTTTAAGAAAATTTTTTCACTGAAAAAAATCATACCAAAAGATGTGGGATTTCCCACTGGAACTAAACTAATTTCATAAGCAAAGAAGTAATGGTTTTCTTACATGCAAGTATAATGAATTTGAGTGATATCCCTATAATTGCTTGCTTGTTCTGCATTCCTGGTAGGTGTAGCAGCAGATTGGCAAGGTGGCATAACGACTATTTGCAAGTCTACATGCTGTCTGATGTTACTAAGGTAACTAAATTGCACATCAATCTGCTCTGAGGTCCCTATGAAGATAAAGTGGTCAGTGCTGCTGCGCTTTGAAAATGTCAGGTACTGACCCTTTTCCATATTACTTGGGATCTAATGAGAAGCAGAAATCATTTGGTCACAATATTAGAGATAGCTTGCAGAAAAACTGTAATATTCTATATTTCCCGCCCTCCTACCAGCCCTGTTTTTTACAGAATATTCCTGACCAGCCAGAATGTTACACAAGCAAAATTCAGTCTTCACTTGTACTTCTGCATCTGAAACTGCTCAGAAGAACAAGGCAGAGGAAGGTGTCTCGAAACCACTTTTGCAGCCTCCCAGTCCTAGGCCAGCCTAGAGGCAAAACAAACCCCTGTAAATGTAGAATTTGTGCGCCGTGGTGTGAAAAAGAGTCTGCCCTAGCAGCCCCTCATCCTGACCTGGGCACTGGAAGAAGCAAGAACCATCCCTGTGTGAATGGTAACGTCTTCAGTTGGCACAGTTGTAGCTGGGAGAGGGCTTTGAACAAGCCTCATGCGACTGAAAAAAATGTCAGGCAAAGCGAACCGAAACCTTTCTCTTTCAAATGGGTTTTACACTGTGTGCTGTGCTGCACCATGCAGCGAACATCAGTCCTTGGAGACCATCTGTACTACATATTGAGTTAGAGATCAAGGGTACTTTAGCAGACTCTAGTCCTCGACTTGGGATCAAGGGAATTTTGCCTATATATGTGGTGTCTCCTGCCTTCCTTTGGGAGAGCCATCCCTCTTCTCCATGTCCTGACTGTTTTTGGGAGCGCTGCAGTAGTTCTCAGCCATAAAGGCAAATTCAACATCTGATAATTTCAGCAGACAGGGAGCCAGTTTGCAAGCTCCTACCAAGCCAATTTGAGTAACGTTCTTTAGGAACAATCAGAGCGGCTGCGGGGCCAGCGAACGCCGTGGTGACACCAAGTGTTCTGAGTGTGCTTCTGCCTTGCCCTGGCACCTGTGGTACCCCCTTTTCTCTGTTCTTGGTCAGCAGCTACTATCCCATTGATCTGCCATCTAGGCTCCCTGTGTGAAGGGTTGAGTCAAAATGAGTCGAATTAGCAGAAAGCGCTTAAAAAACCAATAGCTAATCTAGACTAAAACATGCTGGAGAGCTCTGGCAGAAGGTGCTTGGCTGTTCAGCTGGGGAGGGAGGTCATGACGGCAGCTGAGAGCAGCAGCGCTGTCATGGCCCAGAGAAGTTAGGAGAATAAACCCCAAGCAAGCACAAAATGTCAGACCAGATCAGTCTTTCATAGTAAGTACCATGCTGCTCCAGAGTTTTTCTCTCGGGGTGTCTGTGATTTTTACGCAGGGGTTGGTATTGCTTCGCCTGTCCGTGAGATCCGCTGTCATTAACGGCGGCTGCTTATTGGGTTCAGACACCCCTTGCAGAAACCCAGCAGGAGTCTGGAAAGACATGAGATACCACCTCATAAATGATTATGTAATAGCGAAGATGAAAATCTGAGCAGCAGTCATTTAAATAATGACCAAGGTCATTACATTTTGGAAAAGTCACAGTGTTAATGCGATGTACTCTGGGCAGATTGCACATCCCAAGTGTTCGGCTTTATGGCATCTTTCAGGGTAACAACTGTTAGTAAGTACAGAAAATCCTCTACTGGCACATTTTATGGATAATGGTATAAAATGGTCCAGTGATATTATTTACATGGGCAGATACCCAGTAAGAAACTCCAAATGGGAGTGGGAAAACCAGCAAGTGTATGCATGCATTTGCTAAGTTTTCAGCCAGAAACAGATTCTCTGGGGAAAAAATGGGAATGTCTAAGGAAACACAGGGTATTTTGCTAGAGGAACAGCTGTGACACAAAAAAAGATCTTGAAGGGATCTGGGGGAATATTAAACTTTCGGTTCATTGTCTCTGACTACACAAAATAACCAGCAAGCTAATAACAAGCAAGTCCCTTGATTAGCTGCCTCTGTGTGCTGTGACCAGCTCTTCTCCCCGCTGTCATGGCTCAGGGAAATGGGGGTCTCGACAGGTTTTGGCAGTGCCCCTGACTCTGACAGGCCACAAACTTCCCTCCGAACACACGTCCTGCCCTCTTGGTTTTCCCTTGCTATCTTTTACACATATATAAACCCAGCAGATGTGCAAGGGGGCAATTCTTGCCTCTGCCACCGTGACAATAGCAAAGGGGTTGTTAAACTTGGCTGGTAATTTACTTAAGTGGAATGTTGTCAGGGAGAAAAACCAAATGGAGCTGCCGTTTGGTTCTTGGAGGGTTTTGTATCAGAGGGGTAATGCAGGGGTGAGGAGCTGGCTGAGGAAAGGGGAGCGGGGGGCAGCGGGGCCCAGCTGGGGGGCACCTGGCAGCGGGGGTTGACGGGGTCTCAGTGGTAGAAGGAGAAAGAAAAAAGGCAAAAAAGGAGTTGACGGGGTCTCAATGGTGGAAGGAGAAAGAAAAAAGGCACGGCCTGCTTCATGGCCCACGTGGCCTGCCTCAGCCCTTAATGAGCTCGTTAAGGGCTGCCGCCTCCCTCAGGCGGCCCCTGCCCCGGGGAAATGGCGGGAAGCAGCAGGAGGAGGCTGCTGTGCCCTGAGGGAGAGGAGGGCCTCGGCTGGGGGAAGCTGTGGTTTCTGAGGGAAGAGATGGTGGGGAGCTGTGCCCCGGAGCCCAGGTAAGCTGGTGGGGCCTCATGTGGCGGCTGAGGGGGGGCCGTGGGTCAGTTACCCCGTGTTTTGGCGTTTGCTGAGAAATCCGATGGTGTTAGGTTTTGAGCCTCAATAGGATTAGTACAATAAAATGAAAAAAAGTGAAATAAATCCTGAACGTGAGAGGAGCATCAGTCTGCTCCATGGGCGCAGTGTTGTTTCCATTTCAGCTCCTGCGTCACTAAGTGTCTCGTCTTAATATTGGAAAATAAAAAGAACAACACGCCTATCCGAAAAGGACAAATGAAGGGAAAACGTCTCTTAGGACGCTTGAGTAGGAGGATGCTACAAGGCATTATCTGGCATGTCTGAACTCCCTCCTACGCGTAGGAGTGTGTGTTGGTGAAGTGGTGCAAAACAAGTCAATAAAAACCACACGAACAGGAGGTACTTGCTCCAGCATGCTGTTACTAAGCAGGGTAATTTGCATAGTGCCTCTTTTAGAAACCCTAAAGTACCGTGAAAGCCTAAGTAAGTCACAACTACTGTATGAAAACAAGTTAGGATCATAATTCACATGGATTACTCCTAAAGGATATGCTCATTTAAATTAGCTCTTGCTTACTAAATTAGCTAGGAAGAACAACCTCGTGTTAATATTTAGCTGCCCAAGAGAGGTAATCAACGGGAGGATAAAGTTATCATTAGCGTTCTGCTTAATAAATATTTTAAGCTACATAATGCACGAGTGCATGGAGATGCTGATGCTCCTTGCCATGGTACGGCTCCTGGGGGTGGTCTGGGCTTAGGCCTGTCCTTTCCTCAGGAAATGACGGGAACTGATAGTTGACCATCTTCCTGGCACATTTGGTGTGGTGTGATTTGGTTTTTTGGTTGGTTTTTTGAGGTTTTGTTTTTGTTGTTTTTTTTTTTTTTTTTTTTTTTGTCAGTTCTGCACATTTGCATGAAAATAAGGCTTTGTGTAGTCTTGCAGGCATGCTGGGAAAGTGCTTCCTCAGGATGGAGGCTGGCTTTCCTTCTCCTGGGTTTTTGGAGAAACCTGTCTGAACCATCTAACCAAGTGCTCTGTTCATCTGGTGCAACAGCAGACGCAGCTAGAGAGGACAGCTTTTACCTTTTTCTTGCATCTCCTTCCTCTCAACTTCTGAATGTTTTCTGTAGTCTTATGAAAAAGGTGGAAACGACTGCTATCTGCCCTTTACTCCTTCAGAGTTGCTCCTGTCCTTCTTTGAACAATGATTTCATCTCCACATTTCTTTCTTATTTGACTGGTTTTTGTTTGAATCTCTTAAAAAAAACAAGTTTCCAGAGCCCTCGGGCTTCCCCCTCCAAGCCTACTTGCTTAGACTCTCTGCAGATGATCTTCTGCTTAGGTTTTGGTTTTTAGTAACTACCTCCCCTGGGGATTTCCATCTTATAAAGACGTTGGGATCTCTGCTATTGAAAATGGGTAAATGCCGAGCTTAACAACTCATTGACTGATAGTTAGATGCTGAGTGCACCTAACTCATTACCTCAGCTTTACCACAGGATGGAGCAGAAAAGCAGGGAAGAAAACCCCTGCACTTGGAATGGCTTTAGCAGTCTAACACGGATGTGCAGAGTAGTTCTGATGTCCCCAAAATCCTCTTAAGTTCCACCTAGATGGCTTTTGCAATGCTGATTTGGACAATAGTAAAACTTGGGAAATAGAATGAAATGACACCTTAAAAATAAAAGTACGTATTTTAGAGGCTAAGAGGGTTTGGAGGTTAGCTTTAGTCTTAACCACTGCTGTGGTTTTATTAAAAGGCTTTGTCATGATTGTTTTTTTTTCTTTCCTCTTTTTTTCTAATCGCCCCTGCAAAGGCAGACTAATGAGTAAGCTGACTTTTTCCACTGACAATGGGCTGTTCGGTCTATAAATCTGCTCGGCTACTACAGGTCCTTTCTTGGGCTTAGAAGTTTTTGCGTGCTCTTCTACAAGAGACAGCCTATGAACTACTGCTTGAGTGAAGGCTTGGAAGAGAAGCTCAGGAGTAATCTTACTGATTTATAGTTGGCTGTGCATATGCAAGTCAAAGTATTTCTCTCCATTGCTTCCCAACTGAAGGGAGCTGCTGAGCTTTGTCCTTTGTGGTGCCTGAGCCGCAACTATCCATTTATTCATGAAACCTTTGTAAGCGCCTCAGTACATCTGCATGATGAGCAGCTGGTTGGTTTTTATAGTAAAGGTGCAGCGCATCTTCCAGGGTCGCTGTCTCCTGAAATCACTTGGAGCTATTTAACTGACAGGGGTTTTCAGGAAGGCTGTTGCTGGGAGGTGATGATAAAGCATATCATTCTGGTCTGATCTACTGACAGGCTGAATTATTTATGCCATTTTAATGATGCTGGATAGTAATAGTGATGTGATCATAAGTCACAGGTGTCTTTAGGATGTTGAGATTTTTCTTTGTGTTGCTACTTCAGCCACAATCCTATACTTCTCTACCTCTTCTGTATCCTTTTAGAAGTGTGGAAAAAATTACGAAGTGCTCTTCAGAAAGTCATGGAGCACTTTACAGTGAAAAATAGTTGAAATGTTCAGTAGTTAACAGTTGAAAGAACAGGAAATATTTTTGTTTATTTTGAATGGAAGAACAGTTTGGTCTTTCCATATGTCAACTGTGGAACTTGCTTCCTACTGAGGAATGTAATTACTAAATGCTTTGAGCTCCCGTTGCCTCAAGGTTATGGTTAGGACATATGAAACAGCCATCAGTGTCTCATAACAAATGATAAACTACACAAATTGATCAGCGTTCACTGAAATGCACTGGTTTGTAACTGTAAAACAATTCAAGTGCAAGTAAAATTTACTTCAAAATGCTTGTAAAAATCAACTGGAAATTAAAGCTCACTTTTTCCTCAGTACTGTGAGAGATCAAAATGTTACAGAGCAGTTGTGGACAGCTAGAGAGCTGGGTTACTGCACGCTAGCACAGTGCAGTGGAGGTTTGCGCTTGAGTGGAGGTGTGATGCTTTTCAGAGGGAGCAAAGGTGACCTGCTGTACCCCAGATATGTCAAAGATGTAATGAATCAAACCCAAAAAACAACCCCACAAAAACTAACAAAGTTTAAAAACTTTGGATTTTGTTATGCACTGTTTGGCAGACTTGCTCATGTATCGAACAGAACGTGTGCTTATGTACTTAGGTCTGGTGAAGTTTTAGCATACAAAGTGATAAGTGCCAAGGTTGTAATCAGAATATTATCAAACATAACTCTTAGCAGGAAAACAAAGTCTTAGTAAATTCTGCATATTTGTTTTGCGGATTGATTATGGATTTGAATTACTGATAGCAAAGGCCTGTTGACCGTGGCTATTCTTACTGCCCCTAACAGCCCTGTGGTGCCTGCTCAGGCAAACACCCCTCTGTTCAAACAACTTCACATTCCCCTCTGTAGAGCACTGATTTTCAGCATTACAGTACCCTGAAAACTCTTTCCTACTGTCACAGTCTGTGCCAGCACCAGTAAAAAGCTCGTGATCTAGAGTTAGGAGTGAATGTTTCAGCTTGTGACCAGCCATCAAGTGTATAAGTAGTCATTTGGCATATTTACGCAAATAGGCAATTTACTTCATGCAGCTCACTTAAGTGTGAGTGTCTTTGTCCAAGCTGTAGATGGCAAAGCAGCAGCAGCATTTAGGGAATACATGTTTTCAGCCAGTCTGTTATTCCATTGCTTCTTTTTGACAGAAGTGAAGTGTTTTTTTTTCCCCTCTGCTATTCAGAGCCTATTAAGAAAAATGGTTTTAAATCAATATTGAGGAGAAAGAAATGTACTTTGTACAAACGCTTAACTCTGGATGCCGAGAAGATGGTTTGAAAACAAGGAAAGAGTAAAAAGGATTGATGGAGTTCTTCCCCCAGACTTCCGTGCTGCCTGTCATATAATTAATTCAGGGGAAAATCACCCCAGAAATGCTTCTGAAACTTGTATTGCAGGTCTTTTTCTGATTATCCACTGCTCTACAAAGTGGAGCAGAAAAATAGAAAAGACGACTTCTGCACTTGCTGTGGGTTCAGCAGGCGAATGCTGACAGGGTATTTCTGGTGCCTGAAAAGATCTCCCAAGTTCAGCATAGTTGCATCCTGCAATACTGACTTGAAATAGAGTCAAATTTGGAAATAGGATGAAAGAGCACTTTAAAAATAAAGAGTATCTGGCTTAGCATGCTTTTTTTTGCTCTTTCAAAAATCACTTTTAAAGCAGTTTACTTTTTTTCCCCCTCATTGCTCCAGTGTCTAGATTTTGACTGCTTTTACTCCTTGAATTAAAATGAAATCACTGAGTGGTTAGGGGGCAGCTGTGGTTCATAGCTTTTATATATTTTATATATATATAAAAAAAAAAAAATTCTGCACCATAAACCACTGTTGCTACAGTGAAGATGTAGGCTGAGAGGTAGATGGCTGTCTTAAGTGTACCTCCTTCTTCCCTGGTAACCTATGGAAGTTTGTTAGAAGTCATCTCAGTTTTTCTACAGAGAATTTGTTGTTATGTCCATGTAATGTTTATCTTCTGGGAAAAATTTGAAATGCAAACTTCTTTTTTCTTTTTTTTTCTTTTTTCCTTTTTTGTGTTAATTAATATTTGGATAGTTCCAAGACTTTCCTGAGAAATGTTTGTGTTTGTGAGCTTTGTTGTTTTTTTCCACACTCTAGATTGTTGTCTTTACCAAAAAGGAAAAAGGAAAGAGAAAAGTTTTAATCTGTTTTTGAAACACTAATTAATAACAAAATTGAAAGTAGTTGTTAGATTAGCAGGAAGACACAGTAATAAAGGATTACCAGCTGTTATTCCAGTTGTTATGAATTTCTTCAGCTAGGATGAGCTGACATTATGCTGTGCCTTAAAGCAGAAAATACTGCAATATTAGATTGCTTAAGCTTACTTTCAATATAAAGAAATATTGGAAATGTATATTGTCCTCTTTTTTTTTTTTTTTTTTGGCTTCTTGCTACCCAGTGGTCAGTTTGCTAGATTTGTGAGCTATTAAAGTTCAATCAGAGCTGTAAAGAAGGTACGTTTGTTTCCATCCTGGAAGGCCAGGGTAAAACGCTGTATGAAGACAGATGACGTGGGTACTGCAGCTGCATTCTTGGCTGCTCTGTAGTCGTTCCTCCTATAACTTGAGGGTGTTTTTGCCAAGTGCATAATGCCAAGCAAATCCCCTTGCTTCAAGAGGCCTGGCAAAGCTAAAAGCTCGCTCAGGGATTCCTGAGAGTGTGGCAGACATGCTGGCTGGCTTTGTGATCCAGCTATTCTTGTGCTGGGGTACCCAGCGTAATGCACACAAACACACACTCTGGGAATTGGCACCAGGAATGCATAGGCAGCATTATGGCATTAAAGGAGCTAGTTTATGTTGGTGAAAATATTTTTACAAATTCTTTGTTTTGTTAAATATTTAAAGACTGGCTATCTCAGTGTAGTTCATCCTCATTAAGTATTGCAAGTCTTTTAGATGCTGCAAGAACTGGTGACGTATTTAGAGTGAAGGTGCGCCGAAGTCACCTAAGAACAACTGAATTAAAATATCATAATCATAATATCGCCCTATACATCGTGATCGGGTCAGAAAGAAAACTGAAATACATGTCAGTATCAGCAGAAATCAGATCTTTGACTGGGCCAGGCAGTTCCCACTCTGCCCAGTAACAGAGGGGAAGGGGAAGAAGCAGACATCCAGAAGAAACATCATGCATGGGTTTGCCTTTTTTTGTTGTTATTTGTTTTGTTCTGAACTACTGATAAAAAGTTTGTAAGGGGAAAAATATGGCAAAGTTAGAACTCCCTCTAGAGTCTGTATATGTTTTATCCAACTCTGCACAGAAGTTTCACCTCTGTGTAACTGCATTCCAGTGACAGCAGTCTGGAGTTACTTCAGTAGTCCAGGAACCTCACACCAGTAGCTCTGACATGCATGTAAGAGATCACAGCCTGCATCTGAATCTTACAATTAGCAAAATAAGATCTTTAACACTGTATTTAAAATTCCCTTCTCTTTTCCGTGAAAATAGTTAAATATAGAAGTTGAAGTTGTTGGAAGCATAATACAGCTTTCTGAAATTTTTTGAAGGTGGTTAGTATACAATGTAGCGAAGAGGGAAATACGTTTCTATGTTTTTTCCATATAAACTGTCTTTTTTTTTTCCTTGATTTCACGGGTGAAAAGGTGTAATGTTTGAGAAGTGTGACTGCAAGCAGCAGGGACACTGTAATCCAAGTGGTGAAGGACTGTTCTCTTTGTGGTATAATGGCAATTATTTAAAAGGTTTTAAATCAGTTTAAGTTCGAAAAACATAGTCCTATTAACCTCTAGATCTTCAGTTCTGATTTTTTTTTTTTAACTTTCTGCATTTAGTATCTCCTTTCTACTCCTTCATAATGTCTCTATTAAAAAGGCAAGCTTCTTTATGGCAGCCTATACTGACTTGGGAGAAAAAGGTCATGAAGTTAAAACAGCACCGTTGTGGGAAAAATGGCATATTATTGGTGGAAAGCCATGAATAGATTTCTCAAAATCCAGTCTTGCCCTTGTGAACTTAGTTTACAAAAGAAAAGTTCATTGTTTTCTGGAAAAGTACCAGGTAGACAAAAGCAAATCACGATGCCTAAGCTTTGTCAGCTTAGTTTAATTGTAGGTTAGATCTGCATCCAACAGAAATTCAAACTCTGGAAAGAATTTGAGACTAACACTCCACGGTTCACTTTATTCCATCATACTTGTTTTTATTCACAAAAGAACTGCATCTTATGTCTGCATGAGTTTGTTTGTAAGCATGTCCTTTTTCTTTTTTTTTTTTTTTTTTTTTCCCTGAAATAGTGATTGGACAGTTATACATAATTCTTCTTCCTGTCTTTGGCACCTTTATGACCAAGTAGGCATCTGTGCACGTAGAGAAGCACAAATGTCTATTTACATAAATCAAGATGCAGCATCCAAAATGCTGATGACAAGAAACTTAGTCACAACTGGATTCTTAAAAATCCAAAATCACAGTAAAAAAGTTAAATGGTTAAATTGCTTAATATCCCTGAAAAATAGCTGTAGGTTGTAGTTAACTACATTGAAGTTGGGTAGATTAAAAGAAACTTAGTATAAATGTTAAAGCTTTTCAGCTTTGAATCATTTGAAAAATCAGAACATCTGAAATGGAGCAGCATGTATTTGCCCTGTCAGACCTATGTGAATGGTATGTTTGGACTCAAACAGCAGTATCTAATAACGTGCATATACTTACCACTGTAGCTGTTTCTGACACCTAGTGTAAAATTTTAGTTCCTTTCCTTCATGCACTTAGAATACTTCTAAATCTGTCATCAGGTGATTACTAAGGCTGACACTGAAGTTGTACGTCATGACTTAGTCACCAGGTAGCTTGAAATATTCCCGTGTATTTTTTACCCAGTTTTCAACATCACTTGTGCTCTTTTCCCTTTTTTCCTTCTGCTGCCTTCTATGTTATGCTACTGTTCAGGTAAAATAACAAAAGGACTTTATTATTGCTGTAACATTGCTTCTGTCTCTTACTTCAATAATATGGCTTTGTTTTTCCATCTCTGAAATACGTTCTAATAGCCTAGAGAAATGTGGACATTGGCGAATTGATGGTGACCTTGGCAATGAGGTAGTTCTGGGGGACGCTTGTGTGGAGTCTATGATATGTTTTTCATCCCCTAATAATCTCTCTTGGTAGCGTGTTATGTGCTGAGATCTGGAATGAAAGCAAGGCAAGATACAGGAAATCTGTAATCTGTTAAGGTATACCTTACTCTAACTAAGCAAATTTGAACTGAGAGAAGTATTTTTTGTATTTCTTTATCAGAGAACAGATCCTCTCAGTACAGACTGGGGAATGCAGACACTAAAAATATTTCCTTTTGTTAATGTATAATACTTGTAGATAAAAATACTTCTCCTTTAGTGGCTCTCAGTAGCACACAAAGCTATTATGTTCTTTTCCTCTTGCTGTGGCACAATTTTCTTTGTATAGTATTTACTACAGTGTGTACCCCAAATGCATTCCAAAGGTGATGCAATTAGAATTAAATAACTAGTAGAAGTAGGTAGGAAAGTTGGGGGTTGTTAAGGAGTGAGAAAAGATTTCAGGAGAGAAGGAGGGGAGCGATGCTGCAGCTGTATTAAATCAGCATGAGCTGAGGAGAGAAGGCTGTCAACCTAAGCCTGCAATGAGGGTATAAAGGAGTAGAGAGATTTGTAGTAGGCAAGTAGAAAGAGTAAGGAGAGAACTGAATTATGGGTATTTATCTTGCTGTTCTGCTACCAAAATTCATACGTGTACATGAAATACAATCTCAAGTGTGGAGCAGATGTGCAATTTTTAAAATAAAACCTTTCTGCCCTCATTTGACATATGCAGCTTTGCTAAAATCCATCTAGTTAGTGAGAGAGGAAAATGAAGTCTGAAATATCTTCTGAATTAGGAGAAGTGATGCATGTGTGTATGGGTTTTTTTTGTTTTCTTTTATGTTTTCTGTATAATATGTTTCTATGTAGAAACAAACTTCTGCTTGCCCTATTTTCTTGGCACTTCATAAGATGGATTGCAGAATATTTATGTTTGACATGAATGGTTCTGTAATGGCCACTAGAGTCAGGAAATAATAATCTTCAGTGCAATCACCTTGTAAAGCTTTCTCTTTGGTCAGATTTTATGTCAGCCCTTACTGGTACACCCTCTGAAGAACAGCAAGGGTTTTGTAATCAAGTCTCTCATTCTGACTCATTGTTTGTATTCCTGGTTGTTTTCTCTCAGCTAGTTGATGTGCTCTGCTGTGCATATTTTCATGTCTTCCAGCTGAATCATGGTTAAATTAAAATTACTGTGGGTTTTTTAAAGGTTTTCTTTTTCCCCTTTTTTTTTTGTCTTGAAATCTTAGTTCTCCTGCAGTATTCAAAAGCAGAGTTGTGAAGGCTGAGAAGCATAAGTCTAATCAATATTTGTTGCAACAATTTGCTACAGTTATGTTAAATCATGTTCTGTATGTTCTTAGTTTCCCAAACATTAAGTATTGTTCTTTTACTTGTATTTTTTTCACTAAAAGCACATGTGAGTTATGCATGATTTCTCAGCAACCTTTTTTCTGTGTCTGTTCATAATTTCAGGCTTCCTTAGAAATAGGTTTAGAAACCCCATATACTGCCTTCTGGGTTTAAGGAAAACTTTCTTTTTTGAGAGCAACAAAAAAATGTAGATATTTAATATCCATAGGTATATATGCTAATAGTTCAGCGTTGGTAAATAACCCTAATAAACATTGATGTTCATGAATGTCTTGTAAAGTTAATGCCTTGTAAACATTTTGATCGAAGTACACTCTGAAGAGTGCTTTGAAAGTTGTGTTATGAAGACCTGTGTGATCATGGCATTTTATCATCATGCTTTACAGATGACAAATCACCTCAGCTGCTAGCTACCGAAAGAAACCAGATATCATTTTTTTTTTTAATAGAAAAGTTGTTTGACTGTTGTGGTGAGACTTCTAAACACTAGAGGTTTACTTTTAGTCACCCACCTGGGAAAATGCTGCAAAAATTTCCGATGTTCATTTGAAGCCATATACAAATGCTTTCTGCTAATATAATAAATGTGCATTCATAAAAATCTTTACAGAGAAAGAGACTGCAAGTGTTCCTACTGGTGGGGCCCCAGTCCAAGCACGCATCTGGTCAGAACTGACCCGTGCTCTTTTATCAGGAAACTCATTCAAAGCAGCCTCAAACTTTACCTTGTGGTTTCTCACCTGGTATTTGTTGGCATTGTAAGGACATGACAAAAATTATTCAGTTAATGTTTGTTTGGCTGTTTTTTCCATCTGTTTTCAGATAATATGCAGATAGGAGGAGGAAGAGGTATTTATCATAAATTATTATCAGTTTGCTCAGCTGCAGTCATGAGGATTGCCTGTTTCAAGTTGCTGAGTGGCTTATAATGGATTTCCTCCTGCTTGTTTGGTCAAGATCCTTAGAATGCTGAAAATCTTGGAGGAAGTGATTCACTTTTGATTATTTCAGACAAGAATTAAAATAAATTTGAACACTAGTGCTTTTTTACTAATTATAGAAATAGAAACCTAAGACCCATGTTCCCTGTAGTAATCAAGAATGTGTCTGTTTATCCTGAATAAGAGGTGGAAAGGACATTTTAGATGCTAGGAATGTAGAGTAACTGTGCAAGGAGGCAAAATAAGAGGAAGCCATCCTTAAAATTATGGTGGTCTGATCTTAAAGCAGCTGGCTACTGAGTAGCTTATTATGTCAAATGTTAAGAGTGTCTGGTTGTGTTACATAGTTACTTGAATTTATTCCTGTCCTCAAGACTGTTTCGAATCAGTCTCCCCATTATAAAATACCTTACATTGCCCTCTGTATTGAAAGGCAGAATCCTAACCCAAGCTGAACTCTCAGACTGAAGCTGTGTCCTCCTTGGTCCTCCTCTAGAGTGGGCTGGTTGATGAGAAAATGCTGTTGGGGTGCAAGGCTCTGAAGTTGGTCGTGATGGGCCTGAGGCAGGTGACCTGTGAGGCTGAGGGAGCTAGGCATGTTTTGTCGGGGAAGCTTTAAACCTTGGTTGAACGACGCCCCTCGTGAACATCTGTCTTGGTGATGGCCTTGTTTCTGCCAGGAGGCTCTGCTGGGTGGTCTCCAGAGACATTTCCAGCTAACACCTCTATGATCTTGTCAGCTGGGAGAATTCTCGTTAGTGTGAGTAGCTGGATACACAGGGTCACTTAACAATGTTTGTCGTCTTCTTCCACTGGCTCTCAACCATAGAAGCTAAGACAACTTTCTAAAACGTTCTCCAAACTTGGCAGCTAGCATAAGATAATGCTGCTTTTAACATCTCTTGGTTATCCATAGGTTCCTAGTAGTTTGTGAATCTTGAGCTGAAAATCTGTCTTTCGAAAGAATCACTTTCAAGGGAGAAAGTAGCATTAAGGCAAAACAATAAAAGCAGGGCTTTTCCCATGTCTATTAATAATGAAGGTTAAACCCATTATTTTTCCCATTGTACGTATGACTATTAAACAATCTTAACTTCAGGAGATCCTGTCTGAAGAAAAATAAAGGTTGTTCTTTTGCAATGCCTCTGAATATACGGTTACATTCTCCCCAATTCCTATGCAATTCCAAATTACAAAATGGAACAAGGAAACTCTTTTAAATATGAATAAATAATCAAGAAAAGATTAATGCACTAATTGGAATATAAAATGCAGAAGATGTTTTCTTGCAAAGGTGGCTCAGTGGGGGATACAGCTTTAAAAAATCAAAAGCATAGCACTTCATTTCTTGCTTGTTTTGATCTTGCCTTAATTTTGAAAAGCTCAATTACTTGTTTTTTGTTTGTTTTGGGTTTTTTTAAAATATTTCCTTTCTATTGAGAGTCATCCTAATTATTTTTCCTCACTTTTCAAAGCCTCCAATGGGGTATTATTTTGGTGGTGTGGTTTCTGCGCCTAGCAGCTAACAGGCAGGTGTCTATACAATTGTCTTGCAATAATTCTTCAGGAGAAACAGTTTATGGGAAGTGGTTTTTTGGTACAGTCTCAGCCTATCTACTTGTGCCGTAGGCAGGCAGTGTCAAAAATGCTAAAAATCTATTAACAGTGCTCTGAAACTCTACAGCTGTTAGTAGGAGAGATTTATGTTGACTTTCCCTTTTTTGGCTTGTGGATGAGGTTCTTGTATACAAATATGCATTTACAATGCTTCTTGCCTCTGCCTTCAGCAGAGATTTCAGTCTGATACAAGCATGAGATTCTGTTAATTGAGCTGGAAGGTAAACTTTTATTCTTGTCTGTGTTATGAGAGTAGGATATGCTGGAGGCTCCATGCTATCATGGTAGCTCATATGCAGGGCTTTTCTCCTTTCTCCTCTCCCCCTCCCCACTCCAGCCCCCAAACCTTTCTAGAAGTTGGAGGAAATTTTTCTTTGCAACTTTTACTCTCCAAGAATTTGTGGCATCTGAACGTGAAGAGGCATCTTGGTATTGTTTTATCAGCTGAGATAAAGAAGAGAAGAACAACTGGATGTTTACAGAAACTGTCCCCCGTCCCCCACTTCACATCAGAAACATTTAAGTGAATTTGGAGGGAGCTTTTAATTAACTTAGTCAAAATTAATTCCTCTCTCGTTTTTCCCTTGTCCTTGCTTATTGAGCTGGGATAAGGTTGTTTGTTATCTTTCAAAATCTAAATTATTTTTAGTGTACTGCCATATAACTTTTTTTTTGAGCATGTTTTAGAATTTCTCCTTAGCTTCTATGATTGAGAGCTGAAGGAAGAGGAGGATAAACTTCATATTGTCAGAATTTCCTGATGGAAAGCAGTTCTATGAATTATGGGAGTTTAACTTCTGTTGCAAGATTGTCTTCTGATGCAGGATGAGTAATACCAAAGGAGCTTTATTAACACTGTCACTAATTAAATATTCTAGATCTCTATTTGCAATTGGGAAGGTGTGATGTGTTGGTTGCTACATAACTTTATTAAATCAGAAATTCAGAGTGACTTCAGCCAACCAATCCACCTTATTTTGCGGTGAGTTACTCAGAATGGTAACATTTGTCTTCACGCTTGTTAGGCTGATTCAGTCATGTAACCAAGCACTTTCATTTGTACACAATCACTAGGTAAGTGATAATTTTCCAACCTTTTAAAGGTAAATGTAAGATAAATGAACACAATATTAGTTTTTGTATTATGTTACTTTCATGAATGTTGAATGTGAAAACCATAGGTTTTTGGATGTATTGAGACTAAAGGCTTTGCAGTGAATTAAAGTAGAAAGAAGAATTACTTCCAAGAAAATGTGAGCATCATAAATCCGGTTGTTCTTTTTTGTGCTTAAATCAGGTCAGGTTCACCCAGATTGGTTCAGGCAAATATAATTGTTCCTTCTGGGCTTCCTGGGTCTTGCCTAATTATAGAAAAAAGAGCTAATAGTAAGTCAGGGCTGGCTCTAAACTTTCAGCTATTGTATTGTTTCAGATTTATTTCTCTTTTCTTCGCTTAAAATATACACTTCTATACTTCTACTGAAATGTACAGTTCTACTATATGACCACACCTACTGAAAGGAGTATCAAATATTGAGACTTTGGGATTACTGCCTTTCATATTCTCTTCTAGGATACAATAAAATCCCAAAGGACTAACAACAATTAGTTTCTAGGTGCTGTGTCTTTCTGAATACTGCAACGTTGTGCTAGTTTTCTAATGGTTGATTATACTGTGACTCCTTGGGGGTGAGCAAAAATTGCTGTTGAATCAAAGTTTCTCGAATAGCTGTCACAGTAATGTCTTGATATCTACCAGTAAAAAAAAAACAAACTGTAGAGGAGCAGTTGACGTAATAGAAGGGAGTAATTGTGATATTTGAAGGTATGGTTCATTAAGTTGCATTTTTCTGTGGTGATGCCTAGTGAATGACCCTTGTGGATGTGTGGGGCTGAAGGGGCTCTGTTTATATGAAGTTCACTCCCAAACTGCTGAACTTTTCAACATCTTGAGTCCTTTTTTTCCCCCAAGAGTTAGGAAATTAACTTTGAGGCTACTAAACTATCATGTTTCACTTCTCTAAGAGGAAAAATAATTTCTGTATACTTTTTGCCACTTGTCACTATTTTACAATTGAGTATAGTGTTTTGGTATTACGTGGATACTGTATGTGGAATTTTGATGTTAGCAGATTTTTTTTTTTTTTTCTTTCCCTAGCCTGTCTGGCTGCAGACCTGGCTGTGCACTGTGTTGTGCAGTGCAGGAAGCTAGTCAAGCTCCTAAAGAGCTAGAACTGTGTTTTGGTGACCTTCTGGAAATGTGCTGTGTGCTACTGCTGCAAATGATGAAACTTTAGCTACTGGGAGTAAAGGTGGCCCAGTGACTGAAAAATGTAAAACACAATTCTTCATTATATTGGCTTTTGAGCTTTTTATTTATATATATACACACACATAACGTAGTATCTGTATTATAAAAAAGTGAAAGGTAACATTGCAGAAAGAAACAAAAAACCCAACTCTTCCCTGCCCCCCCTAGAACTCCAGGCAGTTATAGGGATGATTACATGGAAAACAATGCTGTACAGATAACTTAAGTAATAATATCTATATATAAATGTAACATAGGAGTGATAATTAAAAATAATTCCAAAACCAAACCCATTTTAATTATTTTTAGTTCAGAGTGAGGATTAAAGGGTGTTTTAAATAGAAGTCAAACAACCATTACTTTTGCAAATTCTTTATTCTTTAAGATAACAATTAACATGTATATAATAGGACTGAAACAAGTTCACCACTCATAAGAACAAAGCTCATTAGATTGTGTTAAAAGTGTGTGAGCTTGTTTGAAAATGTCTCAAGCAGCAGGGAATGAACGAGAATTCCCATTGAACTGATATTACAAAATAAAAAAAAGCAAGCCATGTGAAGCAGCCAAAGCTAACTCCTGTTTCCAAGGAAAAGGCAAGAAAAACTATTAATTTGAAAGAAGCAAATTTGGTTTACAATATTAGGTGTCATTTATCTATTAAATAAGAGGTGTTTAAATGGGTTATTTATATCCATAGCCAAGCTCATGGGTGTCTAGAAAAACCTTACATATCACTGCAAGCTATGTGTGGGTTTTTTTCTTTCCCTGAACACAATATTGTAAGGTAAACTTAATAATACGCAATTTAACATGTATTAGTGGAGTAAGGCATATATGCTTCCAAAAATATACATCTTTGTTACATTACAGTCAGCCTTTTTTGATTTGTTTTTAATTTCTGCAGAATTGGCACTAAATGGAAATACTCCATGCTCTTGGATATTTGTGGCTACTTTCCAGATGTTGTTTATCCACTAATAATGGTGGGTGGTCATTCTTGGACTTACTTCTCTGGTATTTTTTTTTTTTCCTGCCCTAGTCATAATAAATTCAAATAAAAATTACAGTCTGTATCTTTCACACTTTTGCACTGTGCTCAAATGCTGAGCATCCATCAGACCTGGTTTAACTTCCTTCAAAAAGTGGCTTTCCATAGGTAAGGAAGCAGGCTTCTTCCTCACATCTGTGCTTAAAACTTAAAATCTGTGTTAAGTAGTGAGGATTTCAGTTATAGTGCCTGTGAGTTCAGAAAAATCAGTAGTTTTTTTCTGCACTGATTCATTTATTGCAGAAGCAGTGAATGGATAGAGTTGTACTTGGAGGATGAGTTGTTGTTCCTATCCGAGACGTGTAAATAGAATTAGGCCTAAAGAAATAAGGTAATCAAAATCACTGTTTTCTATCTGTAGTGTCACACATTGCTAACACAGTGCTTCTGCTGTAAGAATACTTTAAGAGACAATATTAGATGTCTTTTAGAGAAGCGTAATGGGATGGTTAAAACAGACCTGGGAATGCGGTACGCAGAAATTCAATTAAATAATAAAAATGTTCCAGACATTTAAATTAAGCGTTAACATTTACTAGGAAGTAGTAAGATGGTACCATGACAAACTGTGAATAAGGGCTGTTCATTAGGAAGTTTTCTGATGAATTTTGTTAATGTGGCAAAGGATTGGTCACTTGGATTTTGGCACCTTTGAATATTTCAGGAGTTCAGGCAAAGTATAAGCAGCAATAAGAGGATAAGACGACAGTGTAAGAAATAAGATTAGAAAAAAAATCCTTTGGTCTGGATGAGGAAACATTCAAAGCAGTATTTAGCTTTCCATATTTGCCTTCTGGTTGCTATTAACTTAAGGCTTTAGCTTTTTAGAACTTGAGGTAATAGCAGCTGGGATGGGGGGAGGCAGGAGGCCTTAATCAAAGATTGTAGAAAGACTTTATTGATTAGAGCTTAGAATAAATATGACTTCTCATATTAGAATCTTTATGAAATTGCTAGGCAATATTATGGATATTGCAAAGCTTTCTGGGTTGGAAATTGTTTGGATCCCCATTTTTGGGCACAGTTATGGGAACACATTTCTTGTGTCTGTGTTAAGTTCCGTGGGAGGGGGCTCTGCAGAGGTCGGTCTCTTGGGCTGGTCCCAGTACCATACTCTTGCTGGTGAGCCTGTGGTGCTGCCACGGCCCCTTTGATAAGAAGGGGTTCTCAAATGAATGTTTTCATTGGGAGATCTATGGTTCAACTTCAGTAAGCATTTTCTTTTTTTATATTCAGAGTGAAGATTTTGGCTGAAGTAAAGTAGAAGATTTCTAATGTAATAGTAATCCATTTAAACTCGTAGACCACATATAGCCTACTTTTTTTTTTTAATATATCTGCACTTCAGTCAAGCATTGCAATTTGCTGACAGATTTTCTTTCTGCATATTGACTTCAATTATTTTTGTGCCAAGTCTTCCCTTAACTTCACAATAGACACATTTCTTCATCTGGACCTACATCTGTTTCTTATCTTTTATGTCAAGCTCACAGACTGCATATATTGAAATACAGGTTTTCTGTATTGTAGCATTGAACATGCTTTTAAAATAGAAGTGAGTATTTGAATCCACAGAATGGAAGACACTGTAAATGAACCAAAGAATGTTTGAAGGGGAAAAAACCCCCAACCAAACCCAAACAAAACCCCCCACAACACAATATATAAAATCAGTTCTCTCCTCTGCAGTGCTTGTCCATCAAACACAATATTTAATATTAACTCCATGCCCCCAACCTCCTAAACATCATATGGAAAATAAATTAAATACTTTATTTGTAAAAAACCAACCAAACAAAAACCCACAAAACCTCTTCAGTGAAACACTATTCTAAAGAAAGTTTATTACAATAAAACCAGGATCAAAACTTGATTTGTGTAGTTTACCACATTTTTTCCTCTGTTCCCAACTTTTGTTACTGAAGTATTAATGCTAAATACCCTTGATGTAATATAATATAAATCCATCTCCTAAGCGTATTTGAGCTGAACAAAGAAATGATTTGCTCTAATTCACTTTATGGAGACCTCTTAGCAGCATCTTGTGTTACACAAATTGCAGTAGCTGAAGAGTCTGCTCTCAAAGTTAAAATGCTTAAATTGATTTTTCAGGTCTTTAATAATTTCTCACTGTTCTACATCTTAGTATTAAATGAAACTGACATTAAGAAATCTGGTTTTTGTGCTGGAAATGGAAGCAGGGATGTATACACAAAGCAATGGCTGGTTGCTACTTCTTGCAGAAAAAACATTAACTGGTCTTATAAAGCACAGGATGGTTAAACTGTAATTTTATAGTTGTGCTTCTAATGCAAACTGGGTGGGGAAATGTTGCCTGGGCTTACGTAAACTCTTGGAGAACGCAACAGCTGGAAGCCTGCTTCAGAACCATGGGGATTTGGATAGAAGGTCTGAGGAACATGTACTGTGGAATAGAGGCGAGTTACTTAATGAGTTTTGAATATTTTCTGGACCTATTAATACATGCTCAACTCTACCTGGCTGCCAAGTCATCACCCATATTTAACGTGTCTCCATAATAAATTTAGCTATCTTGATACAGTAAGGCACTTAATCATGCAGGAAATGTGAGTGGAAGAGCTCATTCAACAGATTTGTCCAAAGTTTGGCCTATAAATCTTTGGAGCTTTAAGAATAGACCTACAAAAGGCAAAGGTCCTGCTGAACCCTTCCAGTGGGCACATGAATCTCCAGCGATTTCTGTAATAATCTCTGTGGTATCCAAACTTGTAGCCAGTTCCTGCTTGACCCTGAATAGGCTGATGTTATTAAACATGCTGGTATAATTCTTGTGTTTTTAAAACCCTGCCTCTTGGCATTTGGAGAGGTTCCTACAGTACGTGGCCTCTGAGAGCCAAGTGCTGCTTGTCAGGGTGCTCCACTCCTACCTACTGCGTGCTTGCTGGGTGGATCAGGGGCACATCTGAGAGTCCTCGGGCAGAGACGGTATCGCTGCCTTCACCAAGTTCCTCTGCTCTCCCAAATCTCAGTGCTGAGAGCATTCACCTGTGCTCGAGTATGGGCCTCAGTGTCCCCCAAGTTAGTAATCTGATCAGAAAATCCATGGAGAAGTTTTCTTAGTTTGGCCTTCTGAAGGTTTTTACTTTCAGTATGGAAAAACTGAATATTCGTTGTCTCAGCAGAACAAAATAAATTACCTTGTAGTCTGGTAGTCTTGTCTAAAAACGGGAAGGATTTAGGTGTTTACTGCAAGTGGCATTTCAGTACTTGGCATTCCCTAGAGTAGAACCAAAATGCAGTGATCTTTTACCTGTTTTGTTCTCTTATTTTCCACTCCCTTTCCCCTTCCCCCTTAAGACTTGCGATGTGATTAGAAATTGAAGGAATGTGTCTGACTAGGCTGAAAATTTTATCTAAGTTTCTGTAAGAAATTCCTTTGTGGCTGTGCCTCACCGTGTACATAACCAAGGTCTGGCCCATGGCTTCCTCCAGGCAGGGAGGTGTCCATAGCTCTGGCAGTAGCACTGATCCTGACCTCCCTTCTGTAATCACGAGTCCAGGGTGGACTTTCTTCCCATCTGGGATTTGCAGGTACTGCTCTAGGTTGAAGACCTGGGAAGAGGGAACTCTTCTGAGAAGCTTTAATTAAAAGAATAGTAAAATAATAATCTTCAGCGTATAGTGTTTTAGACAGTGTTGGCAATATAATTACAGACAGAACAACTTGGAGCTATTATTGGTCAATGTCTCAGATTAATCCATCATTTCATACCCTAAACTCACTGTTATTTTACATCCATTTTATGATTTGAAGAACTCAGGTCTCATTTTCCATGGGAGTTAATGAAAACTTCATGGAACAAGAAAGATAATGTAATATGAAGAAAAAAATTGCTATGAAAAATTTGTCTAAATTAAGTCTGTAATTGATCTCCTCAGATGTGTCTTGAGAAGCTGGCCAAATTTTATCGTGCATTTATTGCTAAGTGACTGATTACCAGATAGATGGGACATAGCAAGCACCATATGTTTTGTTTACCTAAAGGCTCATAAATTCAATGTCTGTTGGGTCTCTCAAACATAATATGTTAGCAGATTCCTTCCAGGAAAACAAAACCCGACTACAAAGTCATCAGGTTGAAGTATTATCCTTTCAGATGCTTTTTCAACCCAATTCATTCTTTGGCTGTAAATACAAGCCAGATGCAGTACTGAGTTCTGATTAATTGTTTGTCAAAATATGTGTAGCACACTGAGCATGGAGGGATCGTGGGCATCTTGGGTTGCTAATGAACTGTATCCAACAGTCTACACAAAGTCTGTGTGTGTATAAACAAACTCTCAAGAAGAGCATATCCTTTGATAAACTCTATTGTCTTGTAATTATCAATGTGAACATCACAGGGATGTCTGGTCAAGCATTTTATAGAAGAATGTATATGTATTAAATTGCTTGAGTATTTTTATTTTAAGCTAGCTTGCAAAAGATTAGGAGAGGAGAGTGGGGTTATTGTGCTGCTTCTGTCTAGAGCAGGCCCTGGAAAATGAGAATGAATGAATTCTTATTGTAACAACGTCACTGCAGCCTTCTGAGGCAAACAAATAGCTCTTCAGGTAGATAACTTGAAGCATATATAATGACTCCAGGCTGTATGTCAGATCACTAATAGAGTACAATGAATCACTTGCTCAGGTAGTCCCTGTGTTTGGACCAGCAATCCCCTCTGCTTAATATACTTATTCTGGATGTAACATGTATGTAATTCCTCTGTCTATAGCAGTTGCCTCTTCTATTTCATCTTGTTTGATCATTTCTGTTGCAAATAAAAGGTGAGCCTATTTTGTGCCCTTTTGGGGTCCTGTGGCAGTATATACTGCCCACCATTCCAACTCCTCTGCTCTACTCAGGAATCTTTCTGCAGAGCTGACAGCAGCTGTACGAGAGCTTTGCATCCTACAAAAATATGCAATGATCATCCAAATAAGCAAATGATGTCTCCTCTAAACTATATGATCTTTGAATTGCAAAGTGTTAACACTATTCCCATGAGACAATACAAAGATTTTTTTGTTATGCTAGTTAAAAATCAGATGAAATCTAAACTCTGAGTACTGCAGTGTAAACATACATGATGCTACAACAGAAATAAATTTAAAGAAATGTTTGCATACCTGCACTTATTTTCACAGTCCTGTTTTATTTGCATTAAAGGGGGCAGTGGGGAGATGTCGCTGCTTTTTTTTTCCCTTAGAGGTACTTATTTGGAAAAAGTATTCCCTGCTGTTCCCTTCCATGTGTCCCCATGCCTCTTAGCCAAGGATTAGCATACTGCTCCAAACTTCATTATGGATCCAGTCTGCTCTTAAACTCTAACTTAACAAGGATTTCCGTGCACGGTGAGGGTGCTGCAGCTGTGCAGATCTGATGAAGTTCCCTGTAACAGCCATCACCTTAAACTCCTGTAGTAATTTTTCTGACCAGAGAATACAAAGGAGGGAAGGAAATCCCAAATTTCAGCCTGCTGCCCTATTGTGTTTGTTTAACAAACGGTTCTCACTTATGGTAAAGTGAGATTTCTGAAAGGCTGTGTGGTTTAAGTTTTCCTGCAGAGAAGGATGGCTTTCTCCATGGTTTACTGAAACTTTTGCCCGTATCACTCCCATTTATTCTTACCACTGTTAAAGAGGTGAACAAGGTGAAACATCTATTCCTTTCTACTCTTTGAAGCTTTTTTTAGAGGCAATGTTGTATTCTTTCTGAATGAATAACTTACTGCCAGGTCAAGCAGAGTGTGGGGTTTCTGGTGTGTGCGCACAGATAAGTCGTAGGATTGGGTCCCTGCTTTCAAATAAAATCAGTGATGTTAAACTCTTCAAGAGTGATTCAGTTCTTGCTAAGCTCAGTGGGCGTTTTGCTTAGGGAAAAAAATGGGAACCTTCACATTAACTTTGATTTCATTCAAGCTCATTTTTGGAAAAACAGCTGATCCACCAGAATTCTGTGAATACCACATCTGTGAATGTGAACGGCTGTTTCTACTGTGTATGATTATCACAAAACAGCTTTGAAAAATCTTAACAGTAGAGAGTATGAGCCCTTGATTCCTCTCACTGGAATTAGTACAGTTCTTCATGAGCGCACACAGAACAACAGACTATTAATTGCAGCTGTTCCTGACATCCTGACATCTCCTGTCGCTGGCATGGTGCGAAGGGGAAATATTTAGACTGCAGCAATTAGAAATCAGGAGTTCAACCTAACTCCTTACAAGTTACTGTGTTAGTGGGGTGAGAGGAAGAAATAAATGACTTCTAGGAAAATCAACGATGGCATATTTGATCAGCAGAAGTTCAATTTGGACATAGCGCAGTTAACTTGGATCCGTCCTGTAGAACAACCTTTCCCACCAGTGTGCAGAGGTGAAGAAATCTCAGTGCTGCTGCTGCAAAGAGTCATGATCTCCTGGCTTCTGTGAATATTCAGAAGGTAGCTGAATGTGATTGTCCAAAACTTGTTCATGGAAATAAATGACTCTGTAGTCAGCAGCAGCATTTTCACTCATTCTGGTCTTTGATATATTGGACTGTGTCTCCTGGAAGAGAGATGAGGCAGCCAGGCTAGGCGGTGAGCCTCTGCAGGCTCCAGACAGCGGTGGAGAAAGGCGGATGAGAGTGCAGTTCAGATCAGGCGTCTAATTCAGATGTTCTAAAAATCCTCTGAAAGAAACGTTTTTACCCAGCGATTATATAAGAAGTGCGAGTTAGGTGACGCGAGTCCTCCTCAGGGTATTAGTCATAACACAGACACGGTCTTGAAACATCTCCAGTTGATACATCTGTACTTTTAACTTTAAAAAGGAATCGTTTGGCTATGGTGGGACTTGTGAGGACTGTAGATCCTCACTGGTTTTTCTGAATCTTTCTGATGTGAAATGTTTTGCAGTCCTGTGTTATGTATTTCTCCTAATTGCTCTGTATTGGAAAAGCTGGTCACTGGGGACTTTTTTTTTATCTCTCTGAAATGACAAATACAAACTTAATTGAAAGGGAAATGATTTTTCAGATTTATAGATTTTCTAAGGCTGTCTGCATGAGTAACTTTAAATTCATTTTCCTGCAGAGCTGCTCGTTGTTTCAGTTACTCAAATCTCTACACATGTTGCTCCTCCTAGCTTTTCAGTTTGCTTGCAAGGTGTTATTTAAATGCTTATCAGCTGCCTGAGAGAACCTAGAGGAGCAGGTATTTCAAATGTTGCATAGGAGAGGGAAAAAACCCAAAATTGTGGCCTTTCCTATTTTTGTTCTTCTTCATATGGGCAAATCTAAGTCAACACCCATGTATGTGAGTTGAGTGATAAATCAAAACAAGTAGCAGTCCTGTTTTTCTTGAATTATGTTATGTCTGGCCTTTGGTTGTGTAACCAGAGACCACATGGTAATGATAAGACATTGAATACTGTTAAGTAGGTAATTAAGAGTGCCTTGAGAGGATTATTCAGATACATAAGGTTAATGTGAGGGCTTAATATATGGGGAGTAATACGGCCAAAACCAATGAAATCTTAGATCATTTGGCTACTGAGAAATAGTTTAGCTGGACAGAGAAAGGTGAGTGACAGAGATAGCACTGTGTTTTCTACCAGGGCTAGAGAGTACTTTCATAAAGTGGAGAAAAAGATGGCTTTGAAATTTTGTAGGCTGACAGTGTTTTATGGAAAGGAGACATGACATGAGTTGTCTAGCTATGACACTAGTGCAATAGAAAACAGTCAAACACAAAGAATTGTTTTGTCAAAGAAGCAGCATGATCTCTACGGAGATTAAAGAAGGAATTGGAGATTAAAGAAGGAATTATGGTCTCTGAGCTACTGGAGATTAAGAGGCAGATGCATGAAACTTGTGTGAAGAGAAAAGCAGTTTTGTTCTTGCACAAAAGGTGCGTCTGGTACTTTCATTGTAATCAGCAGCGACTCCTTTTTGATCCAGGAAAAGTGCAAGCATGAGGGAAATTAAAGTTCTTAATGTGTTTTCTTGTTTCCTTGTTGAGCCATTCTTAGAAAACTTGTAATTAAAATATTGTAACTGCGTATAAAGCAAGAGGCTGCCTCACAAAGAGATGGAGTTCTTACCAAAGTCACTGAAGGGAAGAGAATGATTTCCTGAAGCTGAGCTGCTGAAGAGGGCAGCAGGTTTGGTGATATTGCATCAATTAAAACAGCCAAAAAAGGTGCTGATGCTACTGTGTTTAAACAAGGAGGGTGTTTGTACTCTCAGGCCTTTACTTCTAAGTCCTCACTTTAAAATATGAGACTTGGTCCAATTTTGGTGAAAACGTGCTGCGTGGGAGCGCGCACATGGCTTATCCCAAATGCCAGTGGACAGGTTGCCTGAGGAATCCTTCTTGCTTGGTGCATGGAGTTTTAAAACCAGCAGCAGGTCAAAGCTGTGAGTTCAAGTGTACAAGGGTCATGGCAGGGATTGTTTCCCGCCCCCCCCCCTTTTTTTTTTTTTTTTTTTTAATTTTTTACTCACT